>JAXGGA010001730.1:0-141986 GCA_038373865.1 Uloborus plumipes | reverse complement strand
TTGATGTAATTTCCGACGTGGATATAATTTTGCAGCTATTGATATTTACTGATTCGTTTTCTTTTAAAAAGTATTTATTTTTTCTTGATTTCAATTTGAAAAAAAATAAATGTTTTTGCCAAGAGTTGGCAGATAGTGAAACTTCTTGTATCGATTTTTTTTTTCAATAAGAACTGATATCATAATCCATGACAATTTAATTGCTACCCCAAAGATTATTTCTTTCCTTTTTTGTACATGAGCTCATATTAGCTGCTTTTCATACTTATTTAATTATCCCGAATTATTCATTTAGAAACACGTGCAATATATTTTAACGTATAATAATTAATACATACAACTTAGTTCAGTAAAAAAACTTCAAATAACTAAAATTCTAAAATGTATTGTTATCAATCGTAAAAAGATAAAGCTTTAACTTCTTTGTAAGGTTTTCGCTCCTCTGGATAAAGCTCTCTGCTTTCCACATCATAGTCTTGACCAGCATTCTTTATTTTAGCTCATACAAGTAAAGGGTTAACGTAAAACATCTTACTTTCTTTGCAAATGACCAAACATGGAAACGATGCGATGCCAAGCAAGCAGCGGAAGGGAGAATCTGGAGCTAGCTTCAATTTCTTGCCAAGTCTTCAAATTTGGCTCATTTTCGGCCGACTTTAAGACCCCTTATCTCGAAAACGAGGGGACGAGGGCACTTGATCTTTGGGTCAAAGACATGTCTCAGTATGCTCTTTCGAATGGTACCATTTATAACTTTTTTCATTATTACTTAAGTCGAGTACTTTCCTGGTTAGACACAACATGTTTTTATCATCATTATAATGCCTTTTTACTCTCCGCATAAATTTTGAGTGCATTTTGAAGATTTGTCGAAATAGTTTCGGAGTACCATAATTAAAGGTATAAAAGAAACACAATCGTACCGCGGAAAAGGATATTTCTGGTCTAAAGAAAGGCATTACAGTAAACAGTCTGATTTAAATTAGGGTATTACAGCTAACACATAATTAACGTTAGGTTTGAGACGATTCTAATATGTACAGGGATAAAAATGTTCAAGATATAGCGAATAATAAATATGTTTATAGAAACAAATTTAATACCGATGAATTATGTTGATGTGAATCCGATCTTAATACTTACGTACTGTTTTTCTGATGGAGGATTTTAAGAATGCAAGTCGAAAAAATTATTAGTTGTATGAATAATATTTTTATCGTCTTAGCCAGAGCATAATAAGCTTATGCGGAGGACCTTCAGGGTAACTCTTCCTTCAGACAACTTTTACGAGGAGATTTTTTCAAGGGAGGACCGATGAATTTTTCGTATTTTTTATTATACTACATGCTGCTTCACTGTATTTATCACAAAGATTTTAGACTTCAATTTTGAAACATTTCCGGGGAAAAGCCCCGATCTTTCGTTCCCAACTTCATGAAATCTCGTATAAAATTATTTTTAGAACTTCAATATCAAAAAATTACCGGTGAAGAGTCCCCTAGGGAGGGGCGATCGCCCTTTTCTTGTATCCGTCCCTGCCTCCTCGTGAATATTACCAGGTTGAGGTAACCGCATTAAAGCACACATAAATTAAAGTTAATTCACTATCTGACGTTTAGCTTAAAATTATTCTTTTACCCCCTCCCTCCACCACCCAAACCCTTTTTGACGTTTCGATTAGTGTTTTAACAACCGTAGAATAAATTCTGGGTAATGTTATTATGGTCGACTCAATTAGTTGAATTGATTACGGTGTTATTAAGTTCTTTCTCCGATAAATTCTGGAATTTTTCATCATTATTATTTATAATTAGTTTTATCAAAAAAAAAGTGATGTGGGGAATCCATTCCAAACTTAATGTTTGACAGGGAGTAATCACAATTTTTTGGAGAGAAAAAACATCAAGACTGTTTGGGGTTTAGCGGTCTAAAATTCGATGAATTATATTTTCCGACAACTTCATCCCAATTTTAAACAATGGATGTTTTTTTTTTCGAAGATTTTTATATTTCCCTTCCGAACAATTTTCAAGGATGGGATTTGACATTTTTTGAGAAAATTCTGACATATCGCTGCAAATTTTAACCTCTGCATACTTACATACACAATATGTACAAACATACAGTCCAAATTATGCGCCAACAACAAACGAAAAACTTCAATTAGCACAAGAACAGCATTTTATGATCAAAATCTTCCTTAAAGCATCGCATAACTTAATGTTTTATGCATATTTAACTTTATGCAATTTTGTATTTATAATCTAATTTCTTCAGGGGTGTTTTTTCTCAGATTTGTTGCAAAACAATTATCATTATTATATTCTTAATGAGTAAAATAGAATTGAGCCTATCCGGCGTTCGGCAAACTTGTTTATGTCAGCTGAAACAAAATATGCTTCATATAAATCAGCTCATAATGAGTAATCATCATCCAGCAGAATTTAGACGCAATATCTCTAGAATGCTTCCGTTGAGAATCAGTATTTGGGGGGCCTCAGAATTTCTGTTGAGATAAGATTTCCCTACGATTCCACATGTGGATTCCACATGTCTGTGTAGTTTATCAAGTGATAAATTTCGCTACTTCCCATTGTAAATCAACAGCGCTACAGATAAGCACGCGAGGACCAAGTTAAATAAACCTCGGATTATGATAAGACTGTTTGGGTGATCAAGGTTTCAATCAACAGAGGGGTTCTACCACTCAGAGGTCATTAAGGACAGCTAATTTGAACTCGGAAACAAGCCTGGACTGACAATTTAGCCCTGACTTAGGGGCGGTTACTTACTGCTTTATACCCGAGCTTTGCCTTAAAATTTTCGAGTTGTATCGTGCCAACTGCTGTCTCTCGCTGGTGTTCTAATTTCCCTTTAGCTACCAGTTTTTTTTTTTTTTTTTTTTTGGCACATCGGTGGTGCCCTGACGGATATCCAAAAGGCACTTGTAAAATATTAAACGTAATTCAGTTCATCTACAAGAAGGAAAAAAAATTCCTTGCGATGGTCCTCTTAAATCCACCATTTTTTCATTCATCCAGCCGAAAAAAAGCAAGCTTTTTAGACCTGTATTGATACGACGATACAGCGAGAGAGAATGATCAGATTTTTGACGTAGGGTGAAGGGATCATTACTAGCATAGGAACAAGAAAATCAGGAGAATTGTAGCATATAAAAAGAGAAAGAGGATTCTATATGACATAGTTGCAGGTATAACATTTGTAAAAGACGTCCCAAGGAATATTTTCGAAATTGTAGTCCTAAATTTGCAGTTTCATGCTCGGAGACTTTTTCGGAAGTTTCCCCAAATTGAAGTCATGTTATGGTTTCTTTATGGTCCCACCCCATGTACTTTTGCGCCAGATGCATTCGCTCAAAAACCTGTACATAGCAAAGAGAGCCTCTACGATCCTCCAAGCAACGTTGAGTAATAAATAAAGGGGCAACAAAATATCAGCGGATTCAATTTGGTAAAAGGAACCACTTCACTACCATTGGCGAGAAAGAAAGCCCATAAAAGATTCGACAGCCATCGAAGGAAACCATTTGCGCGTTTCCAGGTTCCAAACATCCCGTCGGAAGGGTTGAATTACGAGAAACACGAGGAAAAAGAGAGAGAAAGCGCGTGTCATTGACGGAGAAGCAAATGGTAGCAACGAGAGCAAAAAAGGGATTATCTTTTTATCGCCAGCGATCGCTTGTTTTCTCGCAGTTTTATAGCGATAGCATTCAGTTACTCACTCGACTGGGTAAGAGAATGCAATCGACGAAGCATTTCGCATCTAAGTTGAATAATCGCACTGGGAAAACTTGTGCTCGAAATAATCCGCATTGAACGATCGGATCGGTATTGCTAGTAGTAGCGCAGGCGTCGGTTTTGATGCGGGGAACGATGATGTTGACGTTTAGATAAAGTGATTGAAAGTTAACTTTTATTTTTCTTTACTGCAAAGATACTCAAATAAATGTACTTTTAAACTTCGCTGGGACTTAATATGGACGTAATGCTCTTTAACTTTCTCATGGCAATTTAACACCACGATTAGGTCACGTTTAGATAAAGTGCTTAGAAGTAAACTTTTATTTTTCTTTGGCGCAGAGAGAGTCAAATAGATGAATAAATGTGCTTTTAACCTCTTCTCTGTTTTGCCCGTAAGACGTACGGGCAGTTTTCTGGATTTTACTGGTTTGCCCGATCTTATTTTTCATTATCGCAACTACGCTTTCACTGCTTAACCCGAATCTTTTCTATTTTGAGTAGCAAATAATTCGTGTAGATGGTGATTAGTGTCCAGTGAAAGACAGTTTGCATTTTATTGCGTTTTCTATTCTGATTTGCTGGTAAATGTAAAATGAAACAAAAAATGCAATAACTTTGCAGGGACTTACTATGTACGTCACCGCTCTTAAACTTTTTTTAGAAATATAACACCACGATTCACGAGTAACGATTTGTCATTTTTACTTGTTATTCATTTTTACTCATTATTAAAATTTTATCGTCCAGAAGCACGTTGATATGATTTTCTCTATTATCGGTACCGGCTGGGAGATCCGTCACTAACACGTTTTTCTCTACTATAGGTAAATAACCTACCAGCGGCCAATCTCAACACAATTCCCACTAATTTTGTTTCTTATAACATGAAAACAGTGCATCTCAATACATACTGCAACTCTTGAAAGAAAGAAAAAAAAATAGATGGAAGTAGTAGTTGTAGTCTTGTGCCAACCAGGCTGGCAATTTGCGGTGCGTTGCTTTACTTTTCTAACTGTACCATAATTAGGTGTGAAGTCCGACTTCCACAATAGACACATGCCATAAGGACCCATTTATAGAGTAGGCAACCATTCACAGCACAATAACACATTCACAAAGAAAGGACAATGACAGGAGAGAGAAAAAAAGCATCCATTCCGGTGACGGGTTTCAAACCTAGAACCAGGCCTGATTACCCAAAAGGCTCAGGAATCTTGAGCTTCCCTTAAAATTTTCATGGGGTCCAAAATAACTGAAAACATATGATTTTAAATTCTAGTTACAGCTTTTAAATGCATGTCTAAAGGTAATTGTAAACTTTAAAAAGGGTTCAATAAAAATTTTCCAGAAAGTTTTAAAAGTGAAGACACATTTCATAAAACTTTAATCCACCACAAACTATTTTAAATGTGGGATTTGGCCCAACTTTTTTTACAATGTACTTTTATTAATTTTCTGAAATAATAAATCTAATTTAACATCTAATCGTAGAATTGCAGTTCAACCATATATAATGCATGAAAATTCTATACATGAGTGGGACAAGTGGACAGACTTTAATTTGAACTTTGCTTGGGCCACTTTTAGAAATAATATTTGTACCGTTGGTGAGATTTGTGATGCCTCAAGAATATGGAAATATTCCCCGCCCCCCTCGCCTCATAAAGCGGGCTTCAAATCTTCAAAATGAGACTGAGCTTCCTCTAACTTTTAAACTTCGCTGGGACTTAATATGGACGTAATGCTCTTTAACTTTCTCATGGCAATTTAACACCACGATTAGGTCACGTTTAGATAAAGTGCTTAGAAGTAAACTTTTATTTTTCTTTGGCGCAGAGAGAGTCAAATAGATGAATAAATGTGCCTTTAACCTCTTCCCTGTTTTGCCCGTAAGACGTACGGGCAGTTTTCTGGATTTTACTGGTTTGCCCGATCTTATTTTTCATTATCGCAACTACGCTTTCACTGCTTAACCCGAATCTTTTCTATTTTGAGTAGCAAATAATTCGTGTAGATGGTGATTAGTGTCCAGTGAAAGACAGTTTGCATTTTATTGCGTTTTCTATTCTGATTTGCTGGTAAATGTAAAATGAAACAAAAAATGCAATAACTTTGCAGGGACTTACTATGTACGTCACCGCTCTTAAACTTTTTTTTAGAAATATAACACCACGATTCACGAGTAACGATTTGTCATTTTTACTTGTTATTCATTTTTACTCATTATTAAAATTTTATCGTCCAGAAGCACGTTGATATGATTTTCTCTATTATCGGTACCGGCTGGGAGATCCGTCACTAACACGTTTTTCTCTACTATAGGTAAATAACCTACCAGCGGCCAATCTCAACACAATTCCCACTAATTTTGTTTCTTATAACATGAAAACAGTGCATCTCAATACATACTGCAACTCTTGAAAGAAAGAAAAAAAAATAGATGGAAGTAGTAGTTGTAGTCTTGTGCCAACCAGGCTGGCAATTTGCGGTGCGTTGCTTTACTTTTCTAACTGTACCATAATTAGGTGTGAAGTCCGACTTCCACAATAGACACATGCCATAAGGACCCATTTATAGAGTAGGCAACCATTCACAGCACAATAACACATTCACAAAGAAAGGACAATGACAGGAGAGAGAAAAAAAGCATCCATTCCGGTGACGGGTTTCAAACCTAGAACCAGGGCCTGATTACCCAAAAGGCTCAGGAATCTTGAGCTTCCCCTTAAAATTTTCATGGGGTCCAAAATAACTGAAAACATATGATTTTAAATTCTAGTTACAGCTTTTAAATGCATGTCTAAAGGTAATTGTAAACTTTAAAAAGGGTTCAATAAAAATTTTCCAGAAAGTTTTAAAAGTGAAGACACATTTCATAAAACTTTAATCCACCACAAACTATTTTAAATGTGGGATTTGGCCCAACTTTTTTTACAATGTACTTTTATTAATTTTCTGAAATAATAAATCTAATTTAACATCTAATCGTAGAATTGCAGTTCAACCATATATAATGCATGAAAATTCTATACATGAGTGGGACAAGTGGACAGACTTTAATTTGAACTTTGCTTGGGCCACTTTTAGAAATAATATTTGTACCGTTGGTGAGATTTGTGATGCCTCAAGAATATGGAAATATTCCCCGCCCCCCTCGCCTCATAAAGCGGGCTTCAAATCTTCAAAATGAGACTGAGCTTCCTCTAACTTTTAAACTTCGCTGGGACTTAATATGGACGTAATGCTCTTTAACTTTCTCATGGCAATTTAACACCACGATTAGGTCACGTTTAGATAAAGTGCTTAGAAGTAAACTTTTATTTTTCTTTGGCGCAGAGAGAGTCAAATAGATGAATAAATGTGCCTTTAACCTCTTCCCTGTTTTGCCCGTAAGACGTACGGGCAGTTTTCTGGATTTTACTGGTTTGCCCGATCTTATTTTTCATTATCGCAACTACGCTTTCACTGCTTAACCCGAATCTTTTCTATTTTGAGTAGCAAATAATTCGTGTAGATGGTGATTAGTGTCCAGTGAAAGACAGTTTGCATTTTATTGCGTTTTCTATTCTGATTTGCTGGTAAATGTAAAATGAAACAAAAAATGCAATAACTTTGCAGGGACTTACTATGTACGTCACCGCTCTTAAACTTTTTTTTAGAAATATAACACCACGATTCACGAGTAACGATTTGTCATTTTTACTTGTTATTCATTTTTACTCATTATTAAAATTTTATCGTCCAGAAGCACGTTGATATGATTTTCTCTATTATCGGTACCGGCTGGGAGATCCGTCACTAACACGTTTTTCTCTACTATAGGTAAATAACCTACCAGCGGCCAATCTCAACACAATTCCCACTAATTTTGTTTCTTATAACATGAAAACAGTGCATCTCAATACATACTGCAACTCTTGAAAGAAAGAAAAAAAAATAGATGGAAGTAGTAGTTGTAGTCTTGTGCCAACCAGGCTGGCAATTTGCGGTGCGTTGCTTTACTTTTCTAACTGTACCATAATTAGGTGTGAAGTCCGACTTCCACAATAGACACATGCCATAAGGACCCATTTATAGAGTAGGCAACCATTCACAGCACAATAACACATTCACAAAGAAAGGACAATGACAGGAGAGAGAAAAAAAGCATCCATTCCGGTGACGGGTTTCAAACCTAGAACCAGGGCCTGATTACCCAAAAGGCTCAGGAATCTTGAGCTTCCCCTTAAAATTTTCATGGGGTCCAAAATAACTGAAAACATATGATTTTAAATTCTAGTTACAGCTTTTAAATGCATGTCTAAAGGTAATTGTAAACTTTAAAAAGGGTTCAATAAAAATTTTCCAGAAAGTTTTAAAAGTGAAGACACATTTCATAAAACTTTAATCCACCACAAACTATTTTAAATGTGGGATTTGGCCCAACTTTTTTTACAATGTACTTTTATTAATTTTCTGAAATAATAAATCTAATTTAACATCTAATCGTAGAATTGCAGTTCAACCATATATAATGCATGAAAATTCTATACATGAGTGGGACAAGTGGACAGACTTTAATTTGAACTTTGCTTGGGCCACTTTTAGAAATAATATTTGTACCGTTGGTGAGATTTGTGATGCCTCAAGAATATGGAAATATTCCCCGCCCCCCTCGCCTCATAAAGCGGGCTTCAAATCTTCAAAATGAGACTGAGCTTCCTCTAACTTTTAAACTTCGCTGGGACTTAATATGGACGTAATGCTCTTTAACTTTCTCATGGCAATTTAACACCACGATTAGGTCACGTTTAGATAAAGTGCTTAGAAGTAAACTTTTATTTTTCTTTGGCGCAGAGAGAGTCAAATAGATGAATAAATGTGCCTTTAACCTCTTCCCTGTTTTGCCCGTAAGACGTACGGGCAGTTTTCTGGATTTTACTGGTTTGCCCGATCTTATTTTTCATTATCGCAACTACGCTTTCACTGCTTAACCCGAATCTTTTCTATTTTGAGTAGCAAATAATTCGTGTAGATGGTGATTAGTGTCCAGTGAAAGACAGTTTGCATTTTATTGCGTTTTCTATTCTGATTTGCTGGTAAATGTAAAATGAAACAAAAAATGCAATAACTTTGCAGGGACTTACTATGTACGTCACCGCTCTTAAACTTTTTTTTAGAAATATAACACCACGATTCACGAGTAACGATTTGTCATTTTTACTTGTTATTCATTTTTACTCATTATTAAAATTTTATCGTCCAGAAGCACGTTGATATGATTTTCTCTATTATCGGTACCGGCTGGGAGATCCGTCACTAACACGTTTTTCTCTACTATAGGTAAATAACCTACCAGCGGCCAATCTCAACACAATTCCCACTAATTTTGTTTCTTATAACATGAAAACAGTGCATCTCAATACATACTGCAACTCTTGAAAGAAAGAAAAAAAAATAGATGGAAGTAGTAGTTGTAGTCTTGTGCCAACCAGGCTGGCAATTTGCGGTGCGTTGCTTTACTTTTCTAACTGTACCATAATTAGGTGTGAAGTCCGACTTCCACAATAGACACATGCCATAAGGACCCATTTATAGAGTAGGCAACCATTCACAGCACAATAACACATTCACAAAGAAAGGACAATGACAGGAGAGAGAAAAAAAGCATCCATTCCGGTGACGGGTTTCAAACCTAGAACCAGGGCCTGATTACCCAAAAGGCTCAGGAATCTTGAGCTTCCCCTTAAAATTTTCATGGGGTCCAAAATAACTGAAAACATATGATTTTAAATTCTAGTTACAGCTTTTAAATGCATGTCTAAAGGTAATTGTAAACTTTAAAAAGGGTTCAATAAAAATTTTCCAGAAAGTTTTAAAAGTGAAGACACATTTCATAAAACTTTAATCCACCACAAACTATTTTAAATGTGGGATTTGGCCCAACTTTTTTTACAATGTACTTTTATTAATTTTCTGAAATAATAAATCTAATTTAACATCTAATCGTAGAATTGCAGTTCAACCATATATAATGCATGAAAATTCTATACATGAGTGGGACAAGTGGACAGACTTTAATTTGAACTTTGCTTGGGCCACTTTTAGAAATAATATTTGTACCGTTGGTGAGATTTGTGATGCCTCAAGAATATGGAAATATTCCCCGCCCCCCTCGCCTCATAAAGCGGGCTTCAAATCTTCAAAATGAGACTGAGCTTCCTCTAACTTCAGAGGTTAATCGGGCCCTGCCTAGGACCTAACTAACGGGGTCGGACTTCTCCGACCACTAGACAAGGTGGTCGGCGATGGAACTACTTTTACGTGTTTTTAAATTCAATAGTAATTAAAATAGAAAATAGCTCCAGTCCCTAGCACTGAAAACTGTTCATGCATGAATTTTCATTGCAAATTCGTGACGCATTTCATTTGGGTGTATTTGTATTACAAGGGTAATTGTTTACAACTATTTTTCAGTGTAAACAAGCAAAATGGATTCGCAAAGAAGAGACAAGATTGGGGATTTTCTGCCCATGGCTTGCGCACCCTAGAAAAGCACTCCCCATCAATTAGCTCTACCCCCAATCCTAACAGCTGAGTCAAACATTTGTCTGCACTTTAGCCTAATATTCGGAAAATTGCTGGAAAGCAGCTTGTCGGGAGAACACGTGGGAAATACCCGGCAGGGGGATGTGTCATGGAAAGGGTACGTCAGGAGCGCCAGACAGACTGCGGTTACTCAGACAAACAAGGGCAACCCTTTCAACAGGTGAACTATTAGAGTTATCGATTCTGACAGAAATTCGGTCATTCTGGCAAGTTTGCTGAATAGTTAACCGCTATATTGCTGTCAGTAACCATGGGTACGGGAGAGTTTTAATGTTGATGCGGGTAAAACTGATAAGCGTGCTCTATGCAGGTACGCTGCAAAAAGTGAAGTTGTTTTTACAGTATAATACTAGCAGCCGAAGTTCCAACTTAAAACTGTAAAATGCACAGTAATAAACTGCAAAACTACAAAATTTCACAGTTTATTACTGTAAAACTAACATTTTTACAGTTTATTGCTTTAAATTGTAAAATTCAACTGTATCATACTGTAAAGACAACAGTTAAAGACAAACAATAATATTGACATCAGAGGCTCCAGTTTAAAACTGTAAAATGCAGGGTAATAAACTAAAACTAAACAATTTTACAGTTTATTACTGTAAAATTAGCAATTTTACAGTTTAGTACTATAAAATTTGCAATTTTAGTTTAGTGCTGTAAAAGTAGCAATTTTTAGTTTAGTACTGTAAAATTAGCAAATTTTACAGTTTATTACTATAAAATTTGCTGTATTATACTGTAAAAACAACATTCATTTTTTTACAGTGTACACCTGATGCCTAACAATAACTCTTTTATAATGTAGAGAATATGAAAAGGTTCGGAAAATATACATTAGAAAATCTTTACTGTTCTGTATCTATTTACTTATTTTTGTTACCCATGATAACCAAAAAAATTACACCCGGTTTTCCTAGTATTATACTATATTATGGGGACATTATCATCTTATCCAACGATATATTTTTAATAATCAAACAGCTATTTTTTTGGTTCGCTATACTAGCTAAATCGATGGTTTCAGAAAGGGCGCAAGTCCCATCGAAATAAATGAAACCTACACCCTTCTCGAAATCTTTGATTTAGTTTTGTTCCTTATATGACGTTTATACCCCTTCATAGTGATGCAACCTAAGCCTGTCGAGAGGGGGTGGTAGTTAATCTTCAGAAATCTTATTTTACTAATCCCAATATGTTAAATATTCGTGGGCTTTATGTCACTTCCTCAGGAAAACACTGTGGCTGCGCTAGCGGAACTAACCATTTCCTAATAAATACCTCTTTAAATATGAGCAAGATACAAGCTGATTTAGAGAAGTTTGTGGAGCATAATGTATTTAATGATATTATTTCAAGTTTAAGGGACTACGGTAACATTCTATTACTCTAACGAAAATGTCCAATATGTTTACTTAACTGAATATCACGATTAACGATTACTATTGGCTAAGTCCTCTTATGTGTCCTAAAAGAGACATTTCACAATTCCGCAATTATAAAAATTGAACCGTCACAAATAGCTCAACCTCAAAAATGGACCATTTACAAAAATATTTAGTTCAAAAGCAGATCTTACAATATACAATCAAAACTATCTATCTCAAAAACAAATCCTTCAAAAAACTTTCAATCTCAAAAGCAGAATCTTTACTAAAATCACAATTGGGAAATGGAACTTTTAAAACATTAACATCTCGAAACGAAACGTGTCCAAACTTTGTGTTTTAAAAAACGCTTTTGGATCAAAGGAACGCGTGCGTGCGCTGTTATTGATCTTACCGCTTCAGGTACAAAGTGCATTAAATTTTCACTAGTCATTATGAATTTTTCATGAATTAGAGTTTTTTGCAGCACAAATTCCAATAATTTGATCATCATTCAAAGTTGTTTCCCATAAAGTGGTTTTTTCTTTTCAATCTCTTTAGGAACACGTGATTTTGAATCAAAGAAAGATCGGAGAAAAAAGCCCCCAAATGTCATTGAAATGAATGGAAGCCAAATATTAAATCGGTAGGGCTTGAAGTTACTAAAACAGCCTAAGCTAACTACACTTTGTTTAATATAAAACTGCATTTGCTTCTCATGTGGGTTATTTTTACATTCTAAAAAATGCGCATTTTTAAACACACACATGCCCTTCTTTTTTTTCTTTCAATTCACTTTGTGATTATGTTCGTGATCAAACTAGGTGTAACATGAAATCTGTGTTTGACGTCACAGTGTTACTTCATAACTTGCTAATTAATCCTTTAAGAAAAATATGCTTGTAGTATAGCATTGTATTTTTTAATATACAAAAATAAATGAATAAATAAATGGGGACGCAAATAACATAAATGTCAAATTTTTCGTAGATTTTGTGTAAATGAATGTGGTATTTTTGCTTATGTAGTTCGTTTGAGATGTAAAGCTGCAACTATTTTCCAGGAGTTGAAAAATTAACATAAATACGCCGCTTTTTTTCCCTGATTATTTGTACTGTATTTACGCGTTGCTTTTTCTTTTTAATCATATTTTAGCACAAAGCTTATTTGATCATTTTTCATTCAATTAATGACCATTAGAAATTAATCTTGAATAAACTTAGAAGCATGCATGACAGCACACATAAAGATGTATTTCGTTTACGATGTGTTAAAAATATAAATAAAAAATTAAAAATATATTTTTTTTGTACTATTATATTTATTTATTTATTACTAATATTAAGATTCTGATGTCTCAATAACATAGAAAAAATATAATTTATAAATTATTTGTTATCTCTAATTTATAAAATAAATTTATAACTTTTCACGCATTTATTCCGTTGTTCTTTAAAGGATTAAAAACAAAAAAAAACTCGTCAAAAGCGAGTATGATATCAATAAAAAATAACCCTATGACATCATAATCGAATCAACAAAACGATGCCGTTGTAAAAATAATCGGGTCATCCCATCAATCGACTGTCGTCTAGTTCTACCGGTAGGGAGAGCGGGCTACATGCGCTTCACGGCGAATCGACTAGAAACACGTAAATGTGTCTTTGCAGCGGTGCTAGAGCACTGGCAGAAAAGAGCGCCGTACGCCGATCTTTTAAAGTGAATGCGACCAGCAAGTGTTATGAATGAAAATTATGTGAAGAAATTAATCTTTCTCTCCTGTGGTTGCTAATATTTTTTAAGTTGAAAAAAAACCAAGACATAGTTCTAAAATCAAATCGAAGACGAAAGTGCTGAAATTAACGAACAATGCTAAATGACGTATCTGTAAGTCGAAATAGTCAACAGATACTGTCCTTCCGTGAAAGCCGCGACTAGCAATCGCAAACCATTCTACTTAAAAAGGGGGTGATGGGTTGTGAGTGGGAACTTTCCGAAGTTTTCAATTTAAAACTTGCATTTGCTATCCTATTGATGTATTCAACTAAACTATGTATTTGAAATTATCATCATTCTACATTGTTTGGAATGGATAGAAATGCTTCGTATTATTCTTCCCCTTATTATAATCTTACTTATCACACCTATTTTGGTAATATCAGAGAAGATCTGACGCATGCGTAAATACGCGGATGGTTTTACCTAAGAAAATCAGACAGTACTATTGTCGAATCTGCTAAATGGAACTGTCAGTATGATACAAAAAAGTATCCTAATAAGCGGAACATTTCATTTTCCAGGATCAAAATAAAAAAATACAATGATTCGGTACACTGAAAATTTATTATATTAAGTGGACTGTGCTTTCAATCAATGTTACGAAATGCGAGCAGACTATAGTTTCATTTTGAAGCTTTGCGATGGCAAATCATAATAGTGGTTTTTTTTCTCTTTCTTTTTTTAATGACGCAATCATATTCATGTGAGACAGAGTTTTCATTAGTGGATTCATCAATTTAAAAAGTATTGGTTTATTGAAAAACTGAACTGACGAAGATTATTAGTTAGTGTGTAATGATTAAAGTGCGTTTTCTAAATAACGGTTATCTAACCCATGAATAACGTTTTGTCTTGGCATTTTAATGTTTTTTCACTCTAAAAACTGTAGTTGTTCTCGGCAATGGGCTCACTTTTATCAAATTTCGAAGAATACAAGACAGACGGATTTTGATAATCATCGACTTATAAAAGTTGATAAGTATGACCGTTTGATAATCATCGACTTAATCTCTTGTTTTAAAGAGTAAGTTCTATTACCTAGCATGGGATTTTGTGAAAATAAAAGCAATAAAGAACTTTTGACCTTACAAATTTATTATCTATTTTAAAATTGAAAATAACTTCTGTAACAATAAGGATCCACACACACACAGAATATGTTTTATAATTAAACTAACACTGAATCACACGTCTTTCACGTAGAGGAGAAAACATTGAAAACTCGAATTTTCGTACCTTCGAAACACCGATTTGTTTGTTTTTATTTTATTTATTTATTTTTAAATAATCGTGAAAAAATATGCAAGGGTAAAAATAATTGCAATTTGTATTCATATGCTGTTTTTGTATATTTCTGTTTTTCCATGAATGTTTATGAGGAAATTTAAAGTTTTCGAAACGACTAGGAAATAAGGGAGAGTACTTCATAAAAGCTGCAGAGGATTTCCTTTTTCCGAGGGCCTTCCTTCTCTTTAAATCTTTACTTTTCATAAAACCTTAGTTGGTTCTAAGAAGTTTTATTTGATATTTATTTTCTGCGGAAGGGGGGGGGGAGAAGTAACATAGATGGATAACAAAAGATCTAAAATGCAGTGGAAATATTTGTCCACTATTAACTACTATGAAAGTGACACGGTAAGGAATGTAAACATAGATCTTCGAGGAAATTTTTTTTGTGCAATTATTGTCTCATAGAATACGGAAACAAATAATAATTTTTTAAAAGGTCTATATTTTGACGATCGTGATTTTCTTCAAACATTTGTTTTTGGTATCACAGAATTTGAATAGGGCTCATTTTGTATTGGAAAATAAAAGATACTCTTTTGAACAGAAGCGTTTCCTTTGTCTCTCGTTCTACATTCCATTATCATTATCTTTCTAATATTTTCTCCCATCTAAGGATAGTTCCTTTAATTATAAGGATTTTCACTTAGTCATTCGGGTTTTTCCTGGTTTTGATAATTAAAAATGTTTTCGTAACTTTTGTTTTACTTAAGTGACTTACCTTAATTACTGCTATTATTCAATTAGTTTTTCTGACTTTTCCTTAGTCATGAGTTTATTCGTTATTTCCTTTGTTTATTGTGGTCTCTAAGCAGCCGCTAAGAGTTATTTCAATCATTAACCTATACACTCATAGTCACCGGAAAAGGTTTCTTAAACTTTGGAATTTTAACACAAGAATTTAGCATTTGTTTCAAAATAATGAGGATCAATTTCCAAGTTACTTTGGTAGTTATGTCAAAGGCACAGCCATAAGGTTCAAGATTATCCTCAGAAACTTTGGCTTCAAACAATGCCACTAATAGTACAGTGTTTATGTACATGCAAAAGGATGTCTGTATATTCTGCCACTTTTGAGAAGGCACTCACTCTAACTCTACCCAAGTAGCACACTTCGTTTTTTAAAGGTTGTAAAATGGTTATTAACGTTGTTACAACGGATTAAAAACGTTTAAACGTTTTTTGTGCTATCTGGGTAGGGTTATCTTCGTGGTGTTTAAGGAAGGGGGCACAAAATTATCTTGGGGAGGGGGCATCCCTGACATTCAAACATATGCATATAAAGATTATTATAAATTCCCCCCCCCCCGCCCCTCCCTGCAAAGAGGAATGAAAATTCTGGTTGCGTCTCTGAAATCATACAGCGAATTTGCTCCATTCTGAACACTCATGAAGCCGAATAAAAATGTTCAAATTATTTAGGTGTTTATTACAGACAGAGATTATATATCACAAATTGTTCACATTCGGGAGGGCTCAGATAGAGGGAATATATTACATATATACGTAGTAGCGTACATAGCTCCCCTGTAGGCCCCGCGGTGAGGAGGGAGGGGGCACGAGGTTTGAGGGCGAACAATCCAGAAAAATAGCATTATAAGTTGCATGGTATGTTTTTTTCAACCATTTTAACAAGGAGTGGGGGCGCCCTTACAAGTCTTGCGGGGCGCACCTAGGTCTATGTACGCTACTGTATATTTGACATCAACACGGGGAGGAGAGAAACTGAAACTTACCCTCTCGTGCAGGGACCTGAGGTCGTTGGTGATGATCTGCTGCTGCTGCCGGGGCGTCGCCGCCGGCTCGCACTCCGAGTCGTCGTCGGCCTCGTGGCCGCCCTCGTCCGAGCTGCCCCGCAGCGAAAGCGAGGAGGGCGGCGTGCCGCGCGCAATCTCGGCGTCGATCTCGCGCTCCATCTGCACGAGCAGGGGCGCCGGCACCCCGAGGCGGGCGCCCCGGCGTGCCACCTCCAGTAGGCACAGCACCACGTTCTTCTCGTTCTTCCTCATCACCAGGTCGTC
Organism: Uloborus plumipes; assembly: GCA_038373865.1. NCBI lineage: Eukaryota > Metazoa > Arthropoda > Arachnida > Araneae > Uloboridae > Uloborus > Uloborus plumipes. The sequence continues at coordinate 125,183 of JAXGGA010001730.1, read as the reverse complement.
CGTCTCGAAGAGCAGGCACTCCTTGATGCGCAGCCCGGCCCGGCACCACGCGATGAAGTTGTGCACATTGTCCCGGGCGTGGAAGGTGCCCGGTTGCACCTCGGGGCGGAACACCAGGGCCGGGGCAGGGGCGCCGCCCGCGGCAGGGGTGGCGGCGGCCGCAATCACGCGGTTCGCGTGCCGGCAGAGCAGCACGCCCGTCTCCAGGGCATCTAGAAAGTCGTCGGCCGAGACGCGCAGACCGTACAGCCCCTGCAGCCACTCGGCCAGGTCCTCCTTCAGGGCGTACAGGTACTCCTCGTGGCTGCGGAACGGGCGGAAGGGGCGCTGGGGCGGCGGCAGCGGGCGCCCCGCGTCCTCCTCGTCCTCTTCGAACACGGCCATCGACTGACTGAGATCAATCCCGCGGAGCCGCCGCGGACCGATCCGACGCACGTGACCACTGCACCAATGCCGAGACGGCAGCGACCTCGGACGGCGGAGCTCTCATAAGGAAACTTGATCATCTCATCGTAGCCAGCGCAGGGGTTTTTGATTGCAAAAACTAAAAAAAACGCCGATGTTTCCCTTGCGAACATCCATTGGATAATAGATACACGGATGAAAGAGGGGACAAAAGTCAAATGCGTAACATTTTTCAATATTTGGAGAAAATTTTTTACTCCACGGGCGATTCGAATTTAAATTTTGGAAGGAGAAAAATTCTTGATTTCCCGAATAAATTCCGAGTTTTATTTTTTAAAAAAAGATGCAAGTATGTGTACGTACCTTCACCTACTGAGAAGAGACATTAGGTATCATAAAAAAGAAGTGAGAAAAAATAACAAAAATGCAATACTGTATCCAAATTGCCTATACTTTCCGAGAAAGAATATTTTGTGAGAGGTCATAATGACCATCAATGACTATCTTCTTTCAATCTTATCTATCGTTTCAAGGAAAAAAACCCCAAGAAAATAAGGTGCATTTGCTGCCCCCTAGAAATTGCAGCCCTGGGCAAGAGAGGACTTAATTCTAGCCCTAGATCCGGCACCGACAGTATAGGTGTTAAAATTAAATAATTTGAGCGCATGTGAAAATGAATAAATAAATACTACATGTTCACACACATACAAACATATGCATGACCTCCTAATGGGGGTGGCTGAGAGGAAAATTCCTAAATGAAAAAAGTGCTGTGAAAACTTTTCATATGAACGAACAAGACTGGAGAAGGAGGGATCATCGCATACATTGGCGGAGGGGGTTGGGTAATATGTATGATAGGTGTATAAATTAGGGATGCACCGATTAATCGGCAATATCGATTAATTGGTCATAATCGGCCACTTTGCCGATTATTACTAATCGGCGAAAAAATATTTTTTAAGTAGTATTTTTCAAAGTCTATCTTCACCAGTAAAAAAATGTTATTTTCTACAATCCTTACTATAACATGCAGTATGAACGTGTACAGAGTAAAAACAAAACGAATAGTTCATAAAATTAGTAAAACTGATTGAAATATTATAAGATTAACTCTCTGTTAAATTGCTGAACTTTTAAATTGGAATGTAAAAACATAAATATTTCATTTCATTTATAGTCAGTCAAATTTTGCTGATGACCCGGGAGAAAAGATGTTTAAAATAATATTACTTTAAGAATGCTTGAGCAAGGAACTACGATGAATAAATTTATAAACAAAAAATGAATAATCTTCTCCAAGCGCAAGTATGACATGTAGGACGGAAGTATAGTGAGTCAAACCAAAACAAAAAAATTAAAGAATCAGATACAAAATAAAGGAAAGAAATAATAATCCTCTGAGCTCAGATAAATAATTTAATAAGTTAACCCATTAACGCCTAGCGTCCCTTTTTAGGGACGGTCCAAAAAGGATCTGAATTTCCCCAAATTGAACATTTCAACCAGATAATAGTGTTCACTTAGTACCTTGGTATTGTTTCAATTCGTTATTAGCAGATTGCAGCACATAACCATTGTAAAGTGTGCTGTTTTAATATGATCTTTATCAAAAATTAAATCGTTCACAATCTCAAGAAAAAAAGCTGAGTTTTCAAAATTATTCTCAGTTTCCCAGTTTATGTTAATTGCTGATTTTATTTCTTCTTATAAAATGTCTTTTTAAATATTATATCGTAGGGAGAAAACAAATTTAGTAAAAAAAGTATGTACCCTCTGGGGTCTATCGTAACTTTTAAAGGACGATTTTTCTTTCCTTAATAAAAAATTTTTTTACATAATATTTTTAATTATTTTTCCTGTCCATCAAACACTGTTTGTAACCAGTAGTATACAAAATATTTTTGGAAAAAAAATGTCAGGCATGTTTTGTCATTTAATTTTGGAAATTGTACGTAATTCGTGACAATTGAAAATTACTCTGAAAATAGCTGCTACAAAAATTTTCGAAGAAACTTATCCACCACTTACGGTGCTAACCCTTTTCCTTTTTTAAAAAATAATATTTGTTGCAGTTTTCATTTTTCGGTGCTTTTTATTAATTTAAGCGTAAGGAAGTATTAGATTACTATGTGTCTTTTATCATTTGCAAATTTAAACTCATTTTTTAGATACATATATGGAGACGAAGGAAGCATTGAGGAGTAGAAAATGGTACTATTTCGTTCTTTCCTGAAATTTTATAACGTAAAAATTGTGTAATGAAGCTTCTCAAAAATTAAATTAAAAAAAAAAAAAAAAAAAATCTTTGTAAAACTATTGTCTGAAACTTTAAAATAAGCGTATCAAGGTCACAAGTTTTTCACCGTCTCCATGGAAAATGTTAAGGCAATTTATTTATTTTAGGTTTATGGAGTTAAGTTTCCTCTTAAAATTTCCAGCCCCTCTGTTCCCAGGAAATATCCTGGGTGTGTCACTAACTAGACAAGAGATCTAAACAAGATACAGAACAATGAATCAATAAATTATAAGAAGGAAAGAAAAATATAGCGTAACAACATATTAGGAAAAAAATGAAGTTATCAAATCAAGCTTTTTTTAGAGCAGGGTGGGGTTAATAATTTTCAGGAGGGGGTCCCTGATGATCTGGACTTTGGGAACTTCTGAGCGACACAATATGTTGCATTTTTGGGGTTTCTTTCAAGTAAATTACCTTTTATTGTTGTTATGAAAAAATATATCTTATTTTCCAAACTGTTTCCTGAATAAATTTAATATATTTCATTTATTGTTTCAAAATTCAAGCAAAATGTTGGGGGAGCGGAACACTCCCTGGCACCCCCGTAAGTCCGCCTATGGTATATGGATGCAATTACAGCGAAACTCCGGTAACTCAAAAACCTCAGTAAGTCGACATACACTGCAAAAAATGAACTGTTGCTTTTACAGTATGTAATACTAGCAGCCGAGCTTAAAATTTAAAACTACAATGCACAGTAATAAAATATAAAACTAGCAATTTTACAGTTTCTTATTGTAAAGTTAGCAATTTTACAGCTTATTACCATAAAAATATGCTGTGAAAACTACATTCATTTTTTACACAGTATATTTTTCCAATGGTTGGTCCAATGCTAATTCCAATGGATGCAAACCTTCCTTACTTAACACACATTTGTAGGAACCTCGATAAGTCGGCATCCACTTGCTGTTTTAGTCAACTTTTTGCTACCGATATTATTCTTTCACAATGACAATTCCTGAGAATTTTTCAGTTTACGAGGTACTCAATTCATTGTTTTCCGAAGAGAGCGCTTTTAGAAAATTCCCACTTGTACCCAGAGCAGTACCACACTTAGTGCTGTTGGCGTAGTCCCAGGAATAGGATGGGGCTGGAGTAGTGTACCCAGTGCAGTCCATAAGAGAAACAAGGCAGAACGACCACACACATATTTTTTCAAACCAGAGTGAGTAGGTCTTTTCTCTTTATAGGGACCTGATTGACAAGGAGCTCTTTTCTCTTTTCAAAAATATGGATTTATTCCTAATAAGGTATTTAAAATTGTCTCACTTAGTTTCAAAAAAAAAAAAAGTTTCACTTAGAAAGAACGAAGAAAAGAAGAAAAAACGAAAGAAAAGCTGTTTATGTGACTTCTCCAAATCAAGCAGTTCCGAATGGTTATATACTTGTATTCCTAAGTGACACGTAATAGGAGATACTCCACTTCCACTTGATTAATGGAATACGCTTGTTGATAGATGAAAGTGATGTGTCACTCTGGGGCCTTTCTTATAAATTTCAGGGACAGCATTCATTGATTTCTTTCGCTTTTGTCGGCATTTTCTTGTTACGATCTGTCCAAAATATTTTATTTACTTGTTGTGTGCTCAAGGTTCTTCGGAAATACTTTTTTTTTAACTTTGGAATAAAACAGAAGTGTGATAAAATTCTAAATGAAAACTGATCACTTCTTGAGAAACTTAAAACTACTGTCCATCCGTGAAAACCACGCCTAGCACTCGTGAACCATGCCACTTAAAAAGGGGGTGATGGGTTGTGAGTGGGAACTTTCCGAAGTTTTCAATTTAAAACTTGCATTTTTGCTATTCTTTTGACATATTCAACATCATTTGACATCTATGTATTTGAAATTAGCATCATTCTACGTTGTTTGATAAGGCTCAACATGCTTCTTATTATTCTTCCCTTTATTGTTATCTTACCTGTGCCCCCTATTTTCGCAAGATCAGAGAAGACATGACGCATGCGTAAATACGTGAAAGGTTTTACCTAAGAACATCAGCCAGTATAGCCAATGTAGCCTTTTGTGGCTAATTGTTTTACAATAACAAAATTCATTTCCGAAGAGAGGGAAGGTTCAGATAAATTTCAAATTGTTTTTTAGTTTGATTTACTTTTTCAAAAATTATAAGTCAAAATATTTTTGGAACTAGAACGTTTACTCTCAAAAATGCTGTCACTTTTGAGGATTCTTCAAATGATTCCTTCCTCGCTGGCAGATCCTTCATCCAGGAGGGATGGGGGAGTAATTGTCCTCATCCGGTTTTGGAAAAAAAATAATTGAAGGGCTTGAGAGATGAAGGGGTTATGTGACAAAGCGGAAAATGCGAGTAATTAAAGGTCAAAGTTTTATTGTTGCAGCTGTAACAGCTTTTTTGTTTTATGGTTTTGTCGTTAGTGTGCATGTGAAATTATTCTAGTGAATTCTACTTTTTGATGTACCAAGTTTTATTTGCTTACCTTTATCCATTGCTTACCATTGTCCAGAGTGTTCATTTTTTTAAATATAACATTTCCCCTTCAAAACCGAGCCCTTCAATTATGACAAAGTGAGTGTGGCAGTGTGGCTTTTCGTCTTTTTTCGATACAATTGGCATTGAGTACAAACCCTTTGCACCCCCCCCACCTCCCATGAAATATTTCATAATGATGGGGCTGCTTGCTGGGTTGGAAACTCCTACTCAGACCTCACACAATATTCGTCAACTCGACAGAATGATTACTTAATCTGACGAAAAGTCAAATCGGAGTACTTTTTACGAAGCTAGTTCGTCAATTACGACGAACATTTCGTGAGATTTGAGGATGCATTCCTAGTGTCCCAAATGGAGAAACGATCTTGGCTTGCATCAGCTTGTAACTCCTACGAAAATCTCAATTATCCCAAAAATCTCTAAAATGGGAATCTTTCGGTTTCATTTATCCATCCATCAAACAGAAACTACCAGATGAGTCATTTCGAACGTTTTACTCGACGCATTTGTTTTCGGGTGATTCAATTTCCGTCTATTTGGAATCAAAATGACAGTCATTTACTTCCATTCTTCTTCAAGACTTCGAGCCTCTGAGGAATCTGTTGCTTAAACGGCGGGAGGAAGCCCAATGTTTTGAGGCTCGGTAATAGTAGGTAACGAGGTCAATGGAAGAATCGCTTCTTCTTTCAATAACAGCTCAAACACGCCATTTCGGCCCATTAAAGATTCCTCGGATCCCACCCAAAATTCCGGGTTCAGGGTTTATGAGAACCCAGCGCGCGTGCGGGAATGCATTCACAATTCCCGCCACTTTTCTAATTATGTGAAGGAAATGTGAGGAGTTGAATATAGCTTTTTCTTCAAATTCCTGCTATCAGTAAGGGTTGTGCCAATTACTTGGGTTCTTTCAAAACACCACAAGAAGAAAAATAAATAAATAAATAATAACTGGTAAAAAATGATGGTTTATTTCTAAGTTTTGGGTTACCATACTTTTGCATTTGTAAGGATATGTCAGCATTTTTGGGATAATACAATGTGCCAGCATATATATTTTTTTGAAAAATTCAGTAAAGTTCGAGTTTAAAATTTATCAAAATGCATTCATATCATTTATATTAGATTTTTAATCATCAACTGTAACTACGTAATCGCAAGAACTTAGTCAAAAATGAAAGAGTGCAGCAAATGGCATGGAATCGAGAGCCTTAAAATATATTATTCTTATGTCATTTTCAAGTTCAATGATTCGATTAATACATATCACGCATTTCTAGAATTGTTGACTGAAACAAAAGCAAAATAATACAAAAATATTATTATCATTAGTAATTGTTAGAATGAGCTTCAAGAATTTTCCTATAATTTTACATCAGGGCAGAGAACACATCTCTCGTCCGCTTATGGCATTTCCGTTCTAACTCGCTTGAAAAAAAAAAATAAAAAGATTAAAAAAAATTAAATAAATACATAAGTTCATTGTCTATTGCAGAGTTTGCATGTCATACGCATTATCCCCCTTGTCTAAAAGTATGGCTCACCATAAAAAAAAAAGTTTTTAAAAGTTTTGGATCAATTCCTAATTTTCTACTTTTCCAACTTTGTACTTCAGTTATTGCTTTGTATAACTATGTACAGGAGCACCCCGAAATGAATTTTTCGGGAGGGGGGGGGGATTCTCACTTTGCTGAATAGAACTCCAAATTTTGTCGAATGGTAAAATACGGGTACGTACACATAAATACAGTTGATAAAAAGTTACCTTACGGCATTTAAAAATTACAATGTTGCAATTACGCCTCCAAATTTGCCTGATCCTGTCAATACTTTCTAATTATTTTTCAAAAACAATTTACCAGATATGTTACAGCAGGAGCACGCTAAATAGCCATTTGTTGTAAAATACATTCATTTTTGATTTAAAAAAAAAGGAGTTGAATTTCGGATAAAATAAGTCCATATTGCTGTTCTATTTTCTTGCCATAGAATTAAGTTAGTGGGGTACTTTTCCGTCATAGGCCACTGGGTTCCATCTTGTTTATTTCGTCACTTAGTTTGACGACTTGTTTAATTGAAAAATAACTTTTTTCTTCCCATCATGTTTACTTTTCTTTTTCTCATTTCATATTTTCATGGAACTTTTGATGTTTGATAATGATTTGATGTATTTACTCGGTGGATTATTTAGAATTTAAATGAAGGGTTTTTTTATTTATTTAATAGATAGATTATTTATATGACTTGTATTTTTTCATTTTGAGGATAATTTTACATTTTAATTTACGTACATTACGTACATTTTATCCATGTAGCTATAATAATGAAACTAGATTTGATTTTATGAACTCATCATCCTGAATTTTGACCAGATATACATACATAACCCTTCAAATTTATCAGCATTATTTTGTCGATATATTAATCCACACAGGATAGACATTAGCTGAAACATTTCTCCAACGAAACTAAATCCAATTAACCCCATGCACACCAGAGCGACATCAAAGAGAATCGACTTTCCTACCTCCCATTGAAGACTAATTTCTGTTTCAGACAAGTGCCGTAAAAATTATGCACACATCTTCTGGAAATCGTGATGAGGAGGCACCGTGACTGCCCCATTATGTTCTCCACATTAATAAACTATTGTCCACATTCGTAGTTTTTGAAACACTTTGTATACAGTTAAGATTTTTTCTTCTTTAGCATTTTATCATAATTATAAGGGATGAACCAATTAATCGGCCACTTTGCCGATTATTAATAATCGGCAAAATTTCGCCGATTAATCGGTGGAAAAAATATATTTTCAATATTTTTCGAAGTATACATTCCCCAAGAAACTATGATGGATATTTTATAAACAGTTAAATAAATTTCTGAAATTTTTACTATAATATGCAGCATGAAACCGTACAGAGTAAGAACAAAACAAATAGTTTATACAGTGTGTAAAACTGCATGGAATATTAAAAGATAACCCTCATAAATGATATTTATGATACTATTAGGAATAATTCCTGAACTTTTAAATTGGAATGCGAAAACATGACTATTTGATTTGATTTATAATCAGTCAAATTGGTTGATCAACTGGCGGAAAAAATATGTTTTGAATAAAATTTCTTTAAGCATTCCTTGAACAAGAGACTGCAATGAATAAACTTATGAACAAGAAATAATCAATTTTTTGCAAACTCAAGTATAATATGTAGTACAAAAGTGTGGTGAGCAGGGATGTGAGTCGGAAATATTCCCAGTGGGAAGGAATTTAAAAAACGGGAATATTTCCTTGACCATCTTACCTTCCCAAAAATCGGGAATTTACGGGAATTTTCAAAAATCCTGAGTCTTTTACTCTTTAATGCTTATTTAGAATTTAGGTGCAATAAATTTTTCCTATTAGTGAAACAAAGTTATTATAAGGCCACTTATATGGTGAATGAGGTTCAAAAGTACCTGGGGCTTAGCAGATGTGACAATTGGTATATTTAATGCTCCTGTTAATTTTGCCGCCCCAGAACGTATACTTAGTACATTCTCATGGATGCACTCTAAAAAGAGGAACCCTCTGCCATTAGAGCGATCGCAACTATGCTCACTTAGCCTTCATAAAACTGTAAATTGATAAATAATCAACCAAAAAATTAAAAAAAAAACCTGAAGAAAAGTCAGAGAGGACTTTCCACCATTGTTTCATCATCGTAGAGGATTAGAGAAAGAAAATTCAAGGGCCAATCCAGAATTTTTGTCTTACTACCTATTTTTGCAAAAGATTACATCAACATTCTACTATTGCATAAGTCCAGCCTCCCCCTCACCATTTCCCTCCTGCACACACATGCATAGATTTTTATTTCTTTTCATGGAAATTCTAATTTATGTAAAAGAAACTTTAATTTTAATTCAAAAAGCGCAATGTCTTCGACTATTTAAAATTTTTTTTCCCACAGGGGAGGGGGATAGGACATAAAGAGTGCGAAAAAAAGCATTATGTTTTAGCTCAACAGGCTTTGTAATGTATTCTATCCAGGAAATTATCAGAAAAATAGCAACCCAAAAACAGATTCTGAACTATTGCACTTAAACTTTGTAATTACACTTTGGCGAAAAATTGCTGAAAATAAGTTAAAATGCAACAATAAAGTTGTTACTTAATGGGGTGTTCACATAAATCACCTTAGCGTTCTATTTTATGAGTAAATTTTGGTTTAAAACTACTAACAATTTTTAATGTTATTTTTGTGAATATTACAATGACATTTTTTTTTTTTTTTTTTGAAGGTGTTGATTTTATTACTTTATTTTTGTGAAAGCACCGATTTTAAAACATGACTTCTGTGAAGGGATCGAAAAATAGCAGTAAAATTAATATTGACCCCTGGAATCTGTGAATGAATTATAATTTATATGTCATTACTTGGCTCTTTTTATGTTCCTTCTCGCTTTCATTAATTATATAAGAATTTTAGTTATCATTATCACTAATTGTTATTTCTTCATACGAGCTTTCATTTTCTGAAAATAAGTTTTTGAATTTTTTTAAGTCGAATCATGATGATATTTACCCGAGCTCTGCCTTAAAAAACTTACGAGTTGTACCATACCAAGTGCGGTCGCTCGCTGGTGTTCTAATTTCACATTAGATTCCAGTTTTTTCGGCTCTCTTTGCTTTATAAGAGGATTTTTGCCTCCAACTCGACTAGTTTCGTATTCCATGCTGATGAGAGCATAACAAGCTCGAAACTGCAGTCCATGGGTCGAAATAGCCGAGTTGGCGGTGTAGTGCATATTATTGAGCAATTCTTTGCTGTGCAAAAAATAAAAAAGTATTTTTCAACTATTTATGTCCTACATTCTAACTTCCCACAAATTCCCGGAAATATATGAATTTTGGGAACATTCCCGGAAACATTCCCTGGGAATATTTCCTCGAGTATAAATTCGCAGGAATTTTACATCACTAGCGGTGAGTAAAAACGAAACAAATGATTCAAAGAATGAAACATAAGAGAACTAATCCTCACAGTTGCTACACATCTTAACACATCTTTTAAAACTCTTTATGTGTCCATACTTTTCTCTGAGCTTAATGGTTTTAGATAACCTCTAATTTTGAAAGAATCAAAGTCTTGAACTAAATTGTTACCGATAGTTGAAAAATGAATTTAAATTAAGAGAGCACTCCTAAATTAGAGTGCTCATCACGGCCTCCCCTATTTTTTTTTTTCTAGTTAGCATAATTAACAATGTTTTAATCATATTGTGTGTAAATGTAATTTTACCAGCAATAAAATGAAAACTGCTTCAAAGAAGTTGCATTTTTTTTTAATTTATTGTGGAAAAATTATAAAAATGCAAAAAAAAAAAAAATAATAATAATGCTTCTGTCTGAAATAAATAAGTAACCATCTTTAAAGTCGGAAATGTGTAAAAGAAATAAAAAAAAGCAGCGATGGTGAAATTAGTAGCATTAAAAATAATTATCTTGATCATTAATCGGCTTGGCCGATTAACCGGCTTATTATCAATAGTTGATTAATCGGTAATGGGTAATCGGCCAATTTGCTTATAGAAGCATCCCTAATAATTATTAGATTACTTATTCTGTTCAGTTTTTAAATAAAGTTCGTACAGAACTTTCTGGATTTAACTATAATAATAAAACCAGATTTGATTTTAACATCTTGAATTTCGACCCAATGCAGTAAACTCCCGACTATCAGCTGTCGGATTATCCGTGTGTGTTTCACACTTTAGTTTTCTCTTTTTACCGGGACGATATACTGAATGCAAAAAAATGAGTGCTTTACTAATCGTTTTTAGCTTTTCAAGATATTTTTTACATTCAATGTTGCCATTTTTATCGATAATTTATATGTTTGTGCTTTGTTATTGCCTTTTTTTATAGCTACTGCACACATTCCATCGTTTTTTACGTATGGTTCGTATATATCCGCGGTTACAGTGCCACCCTATTCCACGAATAATCGGGAGTTTACTGTATACGTACCCCTGGGAACTTGCTAACTTTATTTCGGCGGCTCATTAACGGGCATTACTGTCGTGCTGAGCATGGAAGTCGTATCTGCACGTTTCATCAACAATTATTTGTTGTCACGAGGCAGTACTCTTTATAACATATTCCACTTTTTTACAATGCTTTATACAGACCCGTCATTTAGGGTGACTTTGGAAAATCAATGTATTGGCACATAAGTGGGCTGTGGTTTTTGCCACTTTTTGGTAAATTTTACATTGTGTATGCACCCTCCCCCCCCTGGAAAATTTCGAAATGACGTCCCTGGATTTAAAGTCATTTATGAATGGAAAATATTTTTTAAAAAATTCCAAAAATGTAGAATCTGAATAGATGAGATATATTTTACATTCAATGTTGCCGCGTAATATTAATTATATGGACGCGTATATAATATAAACGCGCCAAACGCCCAGTGGCGGAGCCAGCTATGGGGCAGGGGGGGGCAATGCCCCCCCCCCGTCGGAAACGTCTTGCCCCCCCATCGGGGAAATTTTCTAACTTCGTCGGGAAAATCCGACGATCAAATTTTCCGATAGAAATCTGAGTGCCGAAAATCTTTCCGATCCCGACGGACCAGTAAACTTTTTTCAACAAAATAATTCAATCAAAAAAAAACTATATTTTTTTCTAAAATATTCTTATTATTTAATGAATTACGCGTTTCCACGCCAATTTTGAACACGAGAACCTTCGGGAGACGTCGTATCCCTTTTGAACGAACGTAAGTTCTACTGGAGAAAGTTATTTTTGTTCAGGTTGAAAAGGACAAATCCTCCTCTTTTTTTCTTACCAGCTGTCCCCACCCGCAAATCGCCAACAGCATCAGGGTTGCAGCAGCATGGCGAACGGACATTCATTGCCACTTTCTAAGAATCTGATAATCATCAGCAAAAAATAGCTGTCTAGTTGCCTCAACCTCATTTCTTAAAATCAGCTGCTAGACACGTGTTTCTCTCTAGGGCCTTTGCCACCCTCTGAGGAAATGCGATACCTGAGAACCAGGGATTAGACCCCTTTTTCTTCTCGTAAACCAGTGCCGCGGACTCCCGAGCGTTGTGCATAGAGAGCTAGTAAAGAAACCCCAGTTCAAATTCGCCCTTCGCACCGTCACGTCATGGTGACAGAATGCACTTAAACTTTTCATCACGGAGTTACTTCTTAACAAGAGAAAAAAAAAATCTTAACCAAAATTTAAACGAATTGAAATTTAACAGAACAGAACAGATGTAAATCATGTCCAGAAGTAACTGGGTAAGTGTGCTATAAACTTTTGAAATGCTTTTTTTTTAGCAATAGGGACAGAAGTAAGAATTTGATTTTCTTTTTGTGTTTTCTTTCTTCGTTTCCTTTTTTCTTTCATTTAAAAACGTACACATTTAGATAGCAAAGAGTTAAAAATTAAATCTACACCCTTTGTGTTTAGAGGTGAGGAAAAAAAGTATTGATACTTTTTTTTCGCTCATATTATTCACTCTCAAGCAGACTAGTTTATAAGATAATTCTTTTTATTTATTACTAGCGGTACCCGCACGGCTTTGCCCGTGGTATAAAATTAAAAGTTCATTTGTAAAATAATTGATATAGCAGAAAAAATGCTCTATTTTAGTTGTAATTCAACTATAATTACTTCAAAGTATGGTTTAAAAATCTGGTATGGACCCCACGCTACTTATTTTTATGTGTAAATTTCTTAGCAGATGCCTTAAGTGCTAAAATAGTGCTTGGAGTGAGCAAGATAACAGTTCAAATATTTATATTCCTAGTTTGCCACGAAACAATGCAAAAAAAATGTTTTACAATTATTAATCCCCTAAATATCGCCGATTTTAACATCATTCAGTGGATTTTTCGCAAAATATCGCCAATAGCGCCAAATTGAGTCCAAATAAAAAAAGAAAACAATTTTTTCGCCAACTTGGCGATATGTCGCCAAATTGGCGGCAAATACTTGGCGACCAAAAGCTTGGCGATACATCGCCAAGTGGTCGTGCCAATTCGTATCACTTTTGTCTGCATTGAAATGAACACTGATTTACTCCATAAAAGGGGTAAAACACCCCCTTGGAACATTCGAATGCAACCCCAAGGGGAGATGCACAAAAATAAGCCAAAAGAGAAAATAAGAACAATTTTGTTGCTCACAGAAACCAACAGAAATCTTACCAAAGTTTAAAAGAAGAAGAAAGTTTCCTTTCCTAGTTTTAAAACCAAAACAATATATTTTCCGAAATGAAACACTTTAAAAAGAACGATGCCATAACGCAATTGATACGATATTTGGTTAATCTGTGCTTTAGATACCCTTTTCTCGCTAAATGGGCGATAGGCGTGCCAAGCGTGGTAACCCTGACTATTTTACGTAGTTTCTCTCGGAGCTTTCAATTCCGCGAGACAGGCAAAAACGCGCCAGTTGGTGACTTTTCGAAAACGCGCCAAGTAAGGTCCCAAAGCATTTTCACCGGGAAAAAGACAGGGTTGCCAGAGAATTGAAACAAAAAAAATACTACGCCTCCTCTAAAAAAATATTACAAAATACTACTGTTTCCAAACGTTGCCAAAATCAATGTTGCTGAAATGCGAAATCTATAAAAATGAAAAAAAAAAAAAAAAAAATCCGCCAAATCTTTTAATTAAGTCATTAGTATATTGGAAACAGGGTTGCCAGAAAAATACTACGCTCCTTATTTGGGCCGAAAAAATACTACCGTAGTATCAAAAATACTACGTCTGGCAACGCTGGAAAAATAACGAAACAAAAATAAGTATGAACACGTAACCATGGTAACAACATGAAAAATTCCTTTCCGTTGATAAAATAATTCATTTCATCTATCTTTTCAAACAAATTTTTTTCTCGAGCAAAACCATTTTAGAATCGTTTGGCTTGCTTTACTGAAGGTAAGCCTTGAATTCCGGGATTCTAAAAACAATTGTTACAGCTCTCCTGATGATCGTAGAAACTTCGAAAAAACTTCATTTTATGCAGAAAATTTCAAGCTTTCGAATGACATAAGACTTGAAAATGTGTGTGAAATATTTCTTTCCTATTTTATCGAATTTCCGCTAAGAATTCGAATAGAAAAAGAACGAAATGGAATTTTTGAAAAATCGCTTCGAGGTGCAAAACTACATGCTACAAACTAATTTTGTACCATGTGGCATGAAAATCGACCGAACGGTTTCGGCGCTACGCGCGTAACAGACAGACAGAAGGACAGAAAGAAAGACAAACCTTCAGCTTTATTATTAGTAGAGAAATTCAATTACACTTCATTTGTTTTTCATTTCCTTTATCATTTAATATTTTCGTTTTGTGTATCTCTGAAATTCTTTCGGAAAATAAAATTGTAGATGCACATACATCTTTATCCTTTTGTTTAATTTCAATCCTGATTGTAAACCCCCGACGCAACAAGGAAGGGGGTTGACGTGTATAAAGTTGACGTGTGTGTGTATTTGTCGATCTGTCTGTGGCACTCTACAGGCTGCTCGGATGGACCGTTTCGAAAAAAAAATGTTTGAAAGGAGAGTGTTCTCAGCTAGATCGCGATTTCGAATGACATTAATTAATGAAGATATTAATTAAAAACCTTTAAAAGGTTTTCCACGATTTTAAAAGATAAAAAAAACAAGAGAAAAGTAAAACAACAGTACCAAAATGAAAAAAAAAAAAATTCTGCATCTGATAAGAATGTGTTTGAATTTTCCATGTTATTTCGAATTCGAATGCTAACAATTAAAATACTTGTAATTGATTTTAGTATGAGGTTTTAAAAGAATATTCAATTTTCCCTCTTTATTCTGCTTTTGTCGACTAGCAAATTTACTAGTAAGGATTATCGTTCCTTTTCCGCGTTTACCTGGTCCTCTTGAAAACAACTGAATGTATTTAAACTTAAAATGCTTTTTGATCAGTGTAGTTCGTTTTAATATGAGGTCGGCACTTAGGGTCTAGGTTTTTTTATTTTTTTAAATTTAATCCTAATACTTGTACTGTTTTGTTTTGGGTTTATGGTCAGAATGATTACCTTTTATGCGAATGCACCATAAAAAGTTAAAACACTGGAGAACGGGGGGTGGGGGGCTTTTAATTTTTAAGTTATAACTGTGCCCCCCTGTCGGGCAAGCTTGCCCCCCTGTCGGGCATTTCCTAGAGCCACCTCTGCAAACGCCTGACGCCGCGTATATAATAATAATGATATGGAAGCGTAAAACTTTAAATAGCAATTTCCCATTTTTCGTTCAGTTGCAGATACGACTTATGGGCTTAGCATGGCAAATTAACTGAAGCTACATTCTAACGAATCCAAATCCAATTAACCCCATCCACGTCAGAGCGATATCAAAGCGTATCGACTTTCCTGCCTCTCATTGAAGAGACTGATTGCTATTTTCGACAAGTGACATAAAAATTACGCACACATCTTCGAGAAATCGTGATGCGGAGTCGCCGTGGGTGCCCCATTGTGTTCTCCAGATAATGAAACTAATGTCCACATTTGTATTTTTCAAAAAGCTTTGCATACAGTTAAAATCTATTCTTCTTCGTCATTTCGTTACAATTATTAAATTATTCCGTTCAGTTTTTAAATGAAGTTCATACAGAGTTTTATGAATTTAACTATGATAATGAAACCAGATTTGATTTTAGCAACTTGGCACCTTGATTTTCGAACAAATATACGTACTCCTGTCAATTTACTAACTTTATTTCAGCCATTCATTAATCCACACGGGCATCACTGCCGTACTAAACATGGAAGTCGCACGTTTCATCTAAATTGAGTTATTGTCACGAGGCAGTTCTTTATAACATATTCCACCTTTTTTTAGCTGCTTTATAGTCATTTATTATGAATGCAAAATATTTTTTAAAAAATCTGAAAATATGGAATCTGAATTTCATTTTTCGTCGCGTTTCACTTTAAATAGCAATTTCCCATTTAAAGCTTAGTTGCAAATACGACTTATGGACTTAGAATAGCAGATTAACTGAAAGAAACTGCATTCTAACGAAGCTAAATCCAATTAACCCCATCCACGTCAGAGCGATATCAAAGCGTATCGACTTTCCTGCCTCTCATTGAAGAGACTGATTGCTATTTTCGACAAGTGACATAAAAATTACGCACACATCTTCGAGAAATCGTGATGCGGAGTCGCCGTGGCTGCCCCATTGTGTTCTCCAGATAATGAAACTAATGTCCACATTTGTATTTTTCAAAAAGCTTTGCATACAGTTAAAATCTATTCTTCTTCGTCATTTCGTTACAATTATTAAATTATTCCGTTCAGTTTTTAAATGAAGTTCATACAGAGTTTTATGAATTTAACTATGATAATGAAACCAGATTTGATTTTAGCAACTTGGCACCTTGATTTTCGAACAAATATACGTACTCCTGTCAATTTACTAACTTTATTTCAGCCATTCATTAATCCACACGGGCATCACTGCCGTACTAAACATGGAAGTCGCACGTTTCATCTAAATTGAGTTATTGTCACGAGGCAGTTCTTTATAACATATTCCACCTTTTTTTAGCTGCTTTATAGTCATTTATTATGAATGCAAAATATTTTTTAAAAAATCTGAAAATATGGAATCTGAATTTCATTTTTCGTCGCGTTTCACTTTAAATAGCAATTTCCCATTTAAAGCTTAGTTGCAAATACGACTTATGGACTTAGAATAGCAGATTAACTGAAAGAAACTGCATTCTAACGAAGCTAAATCCAATTAACCCCATCCACGTCAGAGCGATATCAAAGCGTATCGACTTTCCTGCCTCCCATTCAAGACTGATTGCTATTTTCGACAAGTGCCATAAAAATTACACACACATCTTCGAGAAATCGTGAGCGGAGTCGCCGTGGCTGCCCCATTATGCTCTCCGCATTAATCTTTCCGTTCACGCATCGGCGAGTCTTCACGGAGAAAAGGAACAGCGGCGTCAAGAGCTGTCCATCGTTTCTCACGTTCCCAATACACAGAGAACCTTCCAAAAGAAATACTTTTTCCATGAACCGAGGGCGTGTTCCATCTGCATATTTCGCTCATTTCCCTCTTCACATTTTCTGCGGGGTTTTTCGTTCCGTTGAACTCAATTTAACTAAGAGCAGTACGAGGCGCAGCAGAGGGGCATTTTCCTTTTGATGTTGCTGTTTCTAAAACCACTCGGGTACCCGAGCCCGAGAAGACACATCTACCCGATTTAAGGCGGAATGTCTACGGCTTCCGTTTTTTTACGAGCACCATGAAGGTGGAAGACCGATTTAGCTCAACACACATGTCATAAGACCCGTTTATAAGGCAAGCAGCCATTCATACAGAGGAAGGATAAGGACAAGAGAGAGTGAAAGTAAAGCCATGCTTGATCCGGCATTCGAACCCGCGGCCTCGCGGTCAGACCCCTGTGACCACTACACAAGGTGGCGGCAGGGCATTTTCTGTACCTCAGAACCAGAACGACGTAACTCCAAAAACGGCGGTTTTCACTTTATTACTACCTTCTATTTAGAACATTATTCTGCAGCTACTCACGAGAACGTTATTCCACAAAGGAAATTCACAATTATTTAGCAGCATTAAAAGAGTGCGAGTCCCATCCTTTGGATGCATCCGGCAGTCGTTTTGCCCTCTCCTGAAGAGTTACAAAAATCGACTTACATTAGTCTGGTTCTGAGGTACAGTTTTGTCGCAGCACCTCTCTTTCCCAATAGTTTTAACCATAGTAAATCTTAGTTTGGTGGTTTACGTGTTGTTGTTGTCTTGTGACTGCTAGGCTGGAATTTTGGGGTGCTTTGCTTCACTTTTCTATCTGTACCGTAATTTGGTGTTAAATCCAACTTCCAAAGTACACACAAGCCATAAGGACCCATTTATAGGATATGCAACTATGCACAACACAACAACACATTGACACAAAGAAAGGACAAGGACAGTCGTGAGAAAGTACATCCGTGCCTGCGTCGAGATTCGAACCCGGAGCCTACCCATCCGGGTCAGACTTCTCTGACCACTTAAAAAGGTGGCCGACAGTGGTTTACGTTCATGTAAGGACTGTTATGACTCTCTACAGGGGCGGCTGAACGGCCCGGAAAAACGAGATCTGCCCGTGTCCCCGCCGCTAAAGGGACCCCGTACCGACCGATATTATTATTATTGCTGAAATTGATAGCCCTTAAACTTTTCTAATTTTTTTAAATACAAATAGAAAGGAGAGAGAAAGTAGATTATATCTTTTGGTCTATTAGAGAGTTATTAGTAGGTGTAAATGTTTACAATGTGAATCTAATCCTAATTATACTATTCAGTCACAAAGAGGGGGTCCAGAAGTTTCTCATCCGGACTTTTTTTTTTTTTTTCTTTTTGAACTTGTAGTCCTAAAAATGCATTTTAGATGTTTTTGGTTACGTTTAAGGTTTCAAGGTACTCCCAGTTAATATTTTGCAATTGACTCTTTAGAAAGCAATTGTTACGTCAGATTGTGTTAGAAGAGCTCGAGGGCTCTCTTCAAATTTTACGAAATTGTAATTAAAACGCAGTTTTAAGCTACCTTTGGTGATGTTGAGACGAGGAGAGATTGAAGGGGCCCGCCTCTGGTACTTTTTTTTTAGTTTGTTGTCTTAAGAATGAATTTTATATGATTCTTGGTTATGTTAAAGGGAAAAGAGGGTTCAAGAACACTCCTTCGTCAATATTTAGAAATTGAATATTTAAAAGGCTAATCGTTATCTACCATTAGGTTGTGGAGAGGGGGTTCAGAAGCTCTCGTCCGGATTGTTTTCGAAATTCTAACTCTAAAACGCAGTTTTAGGCGATCTTTGGTAATGTTAAGGAAAAAGATTTAGGGGCCCATTCCTGGAATTTTTTGAATTTGTAGTCAAAAATACATTTTGAACGATCTTTGGTAACATTAGGAGGATGAAAGGGTCCGTACAGGCCAGTCATTTCAGGTTTTTCCAGGGGAGGGTAAAGGGTGCAAACACAATGTTTTTTCAATGGAAAACAGCAAAACCCACGCCCACTTATGTGTAAATACATTAAATTCTCAAAGTCAGGGGGAATTGACTCCCCCCCCCCCCAAATGACGTTCCTGGGTTCGTAGCTCCTCCACGGCACTTTTTTTTTTTTTTTGAATTGAAATTTTAAACACGCAGCTGTAGAGTATCTCTGATTACGTTTGGGAGAAAGGGATTCAGAGGCCCTCCTCAGAAATTTTTCGAAGTTGTAGCTCTAAAACTAGTTGAGGGATCGGCAATGTTTCGCAATTGAAGCTCCAAAGAGCAGGGTTCTATCGCAATTCGTAATTACGACACACATTACTCGTATTTGAATTCAAGACGAAATTCGAAAAGGGCTGGATGTGGAACTTTTTTTTTTTTCTTTTTGGTTTAATAAGCATCGAAGACAAGTTATTGATGTTATGAAAAACATCGACCCTAATAATACATCGTTGTTTAACAATATCATCAGCTTCGAAAACATCGGTATCGATGTTACATGCCTGGTGTCAACAATCGTCTCATTTTGCAGAAAAATACGATTTGGGCCACAGCATAAGGAGGCTCTTCCTTACTCCTGAAGAAAAGTAATGTTATCATTTAGATTAAAAAAGTGAAAATATGCAAAGGATAAAATAATTAAAATATTTCCACAAATTGCTTCTAGATAATGCTATTAAGCTCAAACAATCAGCATTTGATGCAATTGTACCGCTTCAGTAGAATTGTGCGTTGCAAGTCGAAACGATTGAAGATGCGCATTTAAACGGCCTAATTTATCTATCACTAGTGGATGAATTATTGAAGAGACCCTTCGAATTTTTCAGACATTAAATGAGTTTTCTGCTCTACTTATTTTCTGTTAAATATGTGATAGCAAATTGAATAAATAATGACGCTTTTAAATAAATAATTACCTGGTGTTGTTTTCTTTTTGATAGTTTTATCAGAATATTCCCGCTGCATCAGTGTCGTATAGAGATTGCATGAAATGACATGTTTATTTCACTTCAATTGTAGGAAAATTATCATTCCATTTGTGTTTCGCTTTTCCTTTCCAATTTCTGCCGTGACCTTTAAAGAGTTTTTATCCTAACTGCTATTCAATTCGAAAAAGAATTTATTGCTTTAAATTATTCCTATTTGATTTCTCACAACAATGTTTTGTTGTTGTTGGAATTGTGTCCATCAGAGTCAGGGAAAAAGTAAATAAATACGTTCAGTAAATAGATAAATAACTGACACACTTAGGATGTAGGCTATTATTATTTCGTGTTTGTGAACAGCTTCCCCGCAAATATATAAAAAGTTATGAAAGTTGACTAAGGTGTCACATCAAAGTAGATTAAGTTTCCCTTAAAAATAATGTTGAAAACGAAACGATGTGTAAAATTTATATGCAAAATTTATTAATCATATTATAAAACAAAAGAGTTGACATCGATACGTGTGCACATCGATATGTGCATTGGTTCGTTGCTTGACTTGTCTTTCGTTATGTCTCTCCTAACCATGTATACTCTTTCGGTTTGTATGTCACACTAAACAGTTTCTGAACGAATTTTCTGGTAAAATGCTTTTTCCTCAAAAAAAAAAAATTAAGGCAGCTCAGTCGTACGTTTATTTTTTATTTTTATTATAGATATATTTTTTTCTTCTTAGCTTGAGGGAATTTCAAAATTAAAAATAAATTTCAGGATATCCGTTTGGGGCAATCTTTTGCGCAAAATCGTTCAATTTTGTGAATTTCAGGCTAATAATTTCTTTACATAGTTTCATGATGACGTACACCACAGTTTTTTTATCTCGTTTTTAAGGGGTAGCCAAGAAAAAGACATACTGCGGCTTTTCGTTTCTGTGATTGGCACCCACCACTTCCAAGATCCCAAAACATTGAAAAAACTAACTTTTCAACTTGCGCGTTTCATTCATTTCCTCGAAACAAAATCGCAGTTTAACAAATCAATGGAATAAAACGAATGATGACAGCATTGCATTGGGTAAGTAGAATTCAATGCATGCTTTCAAAGAGATATAGCACGAATTACTAATGTTTAACTCAGCCTTGTAAATGGAGTTTTCTTTTAATCAAACATAAGAAGCACACACACACACCGACCGAGCACTGAAGACCAAAAAATGTTTTCAAGCATGCTTAAGTTACATCAAGCAAAATTATAATACGTGTTTGCTTGCCAGTTAAATTCTTAAGGTATGGGCGAAAAATATTTCAATGCCAACATGTGAGAGTCAGTTCTGTCGTTTTAAGGATAGGAAGAGGAAAATCTCCCTTCCTTTCTGGCTTTTAGGAACGAGTTGTATTTATACAGTAAGAGTAAGAAATGCTGTTTAGGACTGTTGACCTGTTTACCTCGAGAATCATATGTGACGGCTGACGGTTATCATCCCTGATATAAAAGTAATTCATCATCAAAAATAACATTACCACTTTCAGTCGTAGGTTCATGTGCAACTCTCAATTGAAGGGCTTGGGAGATGAAGCGGCTATGTGACAAAACATAAATTGCTAGTAATTAAAGTTCAAAGTTTTATTATTGCAGTTGTTGCAGCTTTTTTGCTTTCTGGTTTTGTCATTAGTGTGCGTATGAAATTGGTCTAATGATATCTACTTTTTGATGTAGCAAGTTTTATTTGCTTACCTGTATCCATTGCTTACCATTGTCCAAAGTGTTCATTTTTCAAAATTTAACTTAGCCCCTTCATCCTCCAAGCCCTTCAATTCCTTTGTATTGCTATTGGATTTGTCAACCACCTTGTATTTCAATTACAGTATAGGGAAGATGATGGTTTTCAGATTGCTTCCGAAAATAATTTAATAATTTTGTGCAAAAAGAAAGTCTTAATAAGCGGCAACAATAATTTATATGTCATTTTTATGTTTCGTTTTCGAAATTTAAAGTATGCGGCATAGTGCTGAAAAAACTGTTTTCCATGACTTTCATATTCTCCTCACCCCGCCCCTGCATATTTTTCCAACGTTGTGAATAGTTGGGTGGAGGCATGGGAACAGTGAAATGTTTCTTTTGAAAGTGAATAAAATTTGCATATTTTGTTGCTTGACCAAGCAATGTATATCAAAAAACTCCTCTAGCGATAATACGAATTTGCAGGAAATACTCGATGCTGTAAAAAAAATAATAATAAGTAAAAATTAGTTCAACTCAATAAAAGGTATTGCAACGGAAATAACTTAGTATGACAGTTACAAAAGTTTCTCATGACAGATTACTAAAGAACAGAATTGTTCAATATCCGAAAGCAAATTATAAAGTTTGAAGACTAAGAAATTCAGAATTATTAGGATCAACAGCAATGGTTAGTACTGAATAGGTTGCAGAAAGGTGTTGTATTCTACAAAAAAATAGAAGTAAATAGGTGCTTCTGTTTCTAAGATAGTCTCGCCCGGTGGGCGTCTTGGAGCATAGGTTCGTGGGCGTTTTCCAGAAGTGAACACAGGAAGAGAGAAAACAGGAAAATCATTAAGAAATGCGGGTCGCTATACGAGAGCTTTCAAGAAGATCCCGTTATGGGAACGTGAAGTTTCACGCCCATCTTGAATCGCGTGGAAAGTGGAACGCATTTGCCAGCACGATCCTCGAGTTGGGCGAAAGTTTAAATTGATATTTGAAAGGGATCTCCCACCACTTGCTTGCTTACTTTGGCTTTTTAACGACGTGTTTGAAAGGGAAATCGGAACGAAGTGACGATTGAATCGCAGATAACGATGGTGTTATGAGTGATTACTTTTGCGCTAACTTTATATTGGTTGAAATCAACGCATTTGGGCGTTTTAAAATGAAAATTGCATATGTGTCTTATATGCAAGGTACTTCTGTTCTAATACCTTTTTTTTTTCTCCTACGGAAATAAAATAATGGAAAGATCAAAGGAAAGAATGTAAGAAAAAATGTGACTTTATTAACTGAATATCTGATGTTCTGAAGTTTTTCATTTGCTTAGGTAGCGAGGTGCCTTGTCTTGGTAAAATTAAGTTTTGAATTTCTGTATGATAATCTTCTAAAAAAAACCAGGCTCTTTACAAGTTATTGTTGTCTGAAAAAATTATAATTCGGTATTGTGATTCCAATTATGCACATTAGCTTGAACCAGAGATGCGGAGTCGAAGTGCAAATAACCAATTCCAACTGCTGGAATTTCAAAACTGTGGCTAATTTGAAGTAAAATCAGTCAGATTCCGATTCCGCAATCCTGACTAAAATTTATCGACTTTCTTAGCAAGGAGATTCCGAAACTTTTGATTAAGTTCCGGAATTTCACTACCTTCCACCAGCTTCCTATGAAGATCAAGTATCCCTGTGAAAACGTTTCCTGAACTGCTAAAAATTCCGTGAATGCGGACTTCTCAGTTGTAAAAAATATTTTTAAGTACCAGTGTTTCAAAATATGCTCAACAACGACCCGCATAAATCGACTGATCCCCAAATGAGGGCGATGTGCACGTGCAGTCTCTGAAAACTGTACGTTCGCAAGAATTACTGGTAAATAAGCTGTTTCTCTTGAAATTCTGCATTAGTTTTGGCCACATTTGCTTAAGAGCTTTACTGGTATAAATCAGGAAAATGCCAAGCGATTACTAAAAAATATTGAAATTTCTTGGAAGAATCCTGATTTTTTCCAAAACCGTTCATAACTTTTATTGAGAAGGTTTCTGAATTCTTCAGAAAGATTCGAGATTAATTCCATAAGAGTTACCGACTTTTAGAAGGAAATTTTACTATTTTTGCCAGATATGTTGTTGGCAGAAATTAAGCACATCATTTTCTAGGAACGTTTCCGAATATTTTTAATGGGTGCCAAGCGGCTTTGTGCCCAGAACCCCGAAACCTGTAAGTCGGTCCCTGTTTACAACTCATTTCTTGTCACATACTTCCACAAGAAAAAGTCAGTTTCCTCAACGTTGTCTTTGGTGTTAGTCAATAGTCATTCTTCCACAATGAAACATTTTGTAAATACTTTATGAAATACTTTCGCCTTTTATGAACACCAATATTCGGCTCCATTTTTTAAAGCTTTTTTTATGGATTATAAGTGAATAAAAGAGTAATGTACCTGATGCGTGCCACCAAAATGCCTGTCGTACGCCACTGAAATACCAGTTTTACATGGCACCAAAATACCTGCCACGTACCACCCAGCCCCTAGCGATATGCATTCCATTGATTCGCCATCTCTGATTTGTCAATTACACCACAATGATCAGAATATAAAAACGCAACACAAATGATGGGGTCGTTACTAAATAACACCTAAATTTTGAAAGAAAAAAGTGCATTATTCTTTGTCTTTTGCACTTTCGAATTACCATAATAAAACGCTCTCAAGAAGAAATTATACTGGAACATAGCGTTAGTGCCCACTGCAAATTCTTTCTTCGTTTTCAAAAAAAAAAAAAACCAGTTCTATCTAATGTTAAAAATAAAAGTACTAAGGTAACATTTTATTTTGTATTTGCCGAGAAGTGTCTTCTTCCCTTCCAGTTCACGTGTAGAATTTACTTTAAAAGACGAATCCAAAACTGTTTTCCAGAATCAACTATTTGCTTTGTTCATGAAACATTAAAAAAACAAATATACTGTAAAATTGTTTCTTACTTCACAATCCAAATAATAAGCTATTGTTTAAAATGAACTTCTTGGTCATAGATTTAGAAGAAAAAAAAGCTTTTATTCTAGAGAACTTTTTCTCTTATCATTCAGTCACGGTCAAAAGTGCTCGCATTTTTCATCGTTCAGTTTTATTATACGATGTTACAAATTTTAGAGATTAGCTGTGGTAAAGAATGGAACATTTTGTTTTCTTTTATTTTTCTAAAGTTTTGTATCGACCCAATCATTTTCTAATGCTCATGATAATTTCATTACACGCATATTATTAGAGTATAGAATCCATTCTGGAAAAAACAAATCAGGAAAAAGAAAACAGCTCTAACTAATTAAAAAAAAAAAAACACTAAAAAAAATATTTGTCCATTCAAACCGTTCATCCCGACCTGTGGTAAAGAAATACTATTTTAAAGGAAAAAAAAATGTCTAGAAAAAAAGTAATTTTATTATGATGCCTACTGACATGAAAAAAAGACAAAGGCGTATTGTGTAAACAACTTACCGAGTTTCTTTCTCAGTGTATAAAAATACCACACAGCAAAAAATAAATTGTTGTTTTTACAGTATAATACTGAAAGTAGTAGTTTTAGTTTAAAGCTACAAAAGAGCAGTAATAAACTAAAACTAGCTACTTTATAGTTTATTACTGTAAAATTAGCAATTTTACAGTTTATTACTATAAAACTAGCTGTATTATACTGTAAAAACAACAGTGTAATACTGGCAACAGAGGTTCCAGTTTAAAACTGTAAAAAGCACAGTAATAAAATGTAAAACTAGCAATTTTACAGTTTATTATTGCAAACTAGCAATTTTACAGTTTACTACTGTAAACTAGTAATGTTGGTTTACTACTGCAAAATAAGCAGTTTTACAAAAAAAATACTTTTTTTTCAGAAATACGCCATCCCTTTGTATATATGCAACAATGTTAAATTTAACAAATTACGGGATGACGTATGTGAAAATGTACAAAACAACCCACATAGGGAAACATTCAATTTGGTATATACACAAGAAAAAAAATACCGTAAAATTAGCCCGTATTATACTGCAAAAACAACATTTTTTTAGTGCATTCTACGCAAAATTAAAAAAAAAAAAAATCCTCTCTAAAAACGTTTTTTCTTTTTTTTTTTTTCCTTTCTTTCCTTTTATATAATTTAAACCGGATAAAATCCTTTTTTGATCTCAAGTATAAATATTTCAATAAAATTAAGCATGAATTGAAATAATTATAACAATTAAGGTTCTTCTTGCGGAAAGGCTACGTTTTTTCTGCGAACTAAACAATTTAAATTTTGAGAATTAATTTATTAATTTAGAATATCTCCATATATTATTTCTCTAAGCCGAATCCTATACCCGGTCGAAACTCGCTCATTTCTTTATCGAATTGCAAGAAAATTTATGATTTTGAAGCTTATCCCGCGGGCTATTGACGAAAATTAGACCCACCCTCTAAAAAGTGTCGGTTCGTTTTTTATTCGAACTTCAATTTTTGGGCACAAAATTGACTCTATCTAGCGAAATACACTGAAGTGACAAAAGTCATGGGATACCTCTTAATATCGTGTCGGCCCTCCTTTTGCCCGGCGAAGTGCAACAACTCGACGTGGCATGGACTCAACAAGTCGTTGGAAGTCTTCTGCAGGAATATTGAGCCATGCTGTCTCGATAGACGTCCATAATTGTGAAAGCGTTGATGGGGCAGGATTTTGGGCACGAACAGACCTCTCGATGGTGTCCCATAAATGCTCAATGGGATTCATGTCGGGCGATCTAGGTGGCCAAATCATTCGTTGGAATTGTACAGAATTTTCTTCAAACCAATTGCGAACAGTTGTGGCCCGGTGACATGGCGCATTGTCATCCATAAAAATCCCATCGTTGTTTGGGTACATGAAGTCCATGAATGGCTGCAAGTGATCTCCAAGTAGCTGCACATAAGCATTTCCAGTCAATGTTCGGTCCAGTCGCACTAGAGGACCAAGTCCATGCCATGAAAAAACAGCCCACACCATTACGGAGCCACCACCAGCTTGAACAGTGCCTTGCTGACAGTTTGGGTCCATGGCTTCGTGGGGTCTGCGCCACACTCGAACCCTACCATCGGCTCTTACCAGCTGAAATCGTGACTCATCGGACCAGGCCACGGTTTTCCATTCATCTAGGGACCAACCGATATGCTCACGTGCCCACGAGAGTCGCTGCAAGCGATGTCGTTCTGTCAGTAAAGGCACTCGAGTCGGTCTTCTGCTGGAATAGACCAAGAAATCCAAATTTCTCCGCACAGTTCTAGCAGACACGTCCATTGTACGTCCCACATTGATTTCTACGGTGATTTGACGCAGTGTTGCTTGTCTGTTAGAATTTACGACTCTTTGCAGACGTCGCCGGTCTCGATCTTTAAGTGCAGGCGGTCGACCACTGCGCTGTCCATGGTGGGATGTTATGCCTGAAATTTCATACTCTCGGCACACTCTTGACACAGTGGATCTGGGAATGTTGAATTCTCTAACGATTTCCGAAATGGCATGACCCATGCGTCTAGCTCCAACTAACATTCCGCGTTCAAAGTCTGTTAATTCACGTCGTGCGGTCATCATCACGTTAAAACCTCTTCACATGAATAACTTGAACAGAAATGAAAGCTCTGTAAAAGCACTGCGCATTTATACCTGTTCTATGCGATGCTACTGCCATCTGAAAATTTGCATATTGCTATCCCATGACTTTTGTCACTTCAGTGTAATTGTCGTATCGTCTCCATTTTGATTTCAGTCGAAAGATTAAAAAAAATGCGTTCTTTAGAACGTTTCTCCGCTAGCGCCGCGTAACGAGAATCTCGAAAATCCACGTTTAAGCGACTTATAAGCGATTGAAGTTTGAAAAAGTTAAATTTTTTGCTCAACTGTCAAAATCGTTACATTGTTGTTCAAATCAATTTTAAATGCGACATTTCAAGCCAAGGCTTAGCTCGGTAAACCTTAATTGTAACTTTTATTGTTTCAAAATACTATGGTAGTTTTGCGATAACGTTAGTATTTAGTTTAGTAGTAGCCTTGGGTATTTGATTTTAATATAGGGTATCACTTTTGTAGTAGTTGTAAAAGTGAACGTGTCTTTGATCTCTTTGAAAAGTTGTCAGAACGACGGCAGTAGATGGCGATGTTGTGCAAATGAAGCCAATAAAAATTGTCGTATTAAATTTTAAGTTTAGACTTTTTTTTTTTTTTTTTTTGCGGAATTCCGCACGGGTCACCTAGTTCAAATTTAATGCTTAAGATAAAGCCGAAACTAAGTTTTGATAATGTTAGCATTCTTGCATTCTGAATGTATTTCTTTAAATAAAAAAAAAAGCTAAAGAATAGTATTTAACTTAGTACTGTCGGCCCTGCTTAAACGAATACTGTCTGTTCCAGGAAATATTATATTAAGCAGGGTACTTGTTTAGGCGGGGACCTTTGACATTGCGTCTGTGGCATGAGGTTGCGGGAT
The DNA here is from genome assembly GCA_038373865.1 of Uloborus plumipes. NCBI lineage: Eukaryota > Metazoa > Arthropoda > Arachnida > Araneae > Uloboridae > Uloborus > Uloborus plumipes. The sequence continues at coordinate 96,806 of JAXGGA010001730.1, read as the reverse complement.
GTTTTATTCGTATAAGCGGAGTATTCGTCTGTCGGTTGCCCGATTAAGCGGGACCGACAGTATTGATTTACTGCTTTTACAATCACATAGAATTTATAATGAATATACGGAATGAATATACGGAATATACGGAATGTTCTTTAGAAACGGAAAATTATTTAATTGAATGAAATTACACGTTCCTAGAACGTAATGATAAATATTCTTGATCTCAGAATGTTTTGATTAAATAAACATTATAAATTAAACAAATATTTTTACGATTAAAAATAATACAAGTATTAACAATAATAAAATTCGTGGTACATGTTCCTGGGTTGGAAATAAAAAAAAGGTTTTATGAAGACAAATGTACATTTTTTAAGAAGATTGTTTTTTAAATTAAATGTCTGCAAATATAACAGTAATTGATTACTTCATAATGTATACATTATAATTCTGATTCATAAATACTTTCTTGTTAAAGATAAACAATCTAACGATGAACTGACTGAACTGAACCCTATTACGAGAGCTCAGTCTGACTGATAGAAATTGCTGTTGAAATTAGCTGAGCTGAATTCTTTACTAGTTATTTAATTGTTAAATGTAGAAGTCATTTACAACATCGAATAATTTGAAAAATCCAATTGATAAAAAATAAATGAATGAACAATTTAAAATTGCTCTTCAACTTTTTTTGTGTGGGGGGGCTAATTTTTACCCCCCCCCCCTCTCTCTCTCTTTTAAAAAATAAATTAGTTAGATTTAACTATGCCAACTTACAGAGTGGTTTGAGAGAAAAAAAGTCGAAAATTAAGTAAGAGTTTAGGCAATTAAATATGATGTTTGAATTCATGGGGCAAGTGGATAAAGGTGATGTGGGACAATTTTTTTCATTTCTAGAAAAAGCTTTCAAAAAAAAAATGTTGAGGGTTTTTTTTAATGGATTTTTCTCAACGGGTAAAATGGGGTCATATTCTCAGTTACCAACCATTTCTGTGACAAAGGGGACATGATAATGATGAACTTATCATCTTCATCCATGGTAAAAAGTAAGTTTCAAAAATAGTCACATATCATCTTTATCCACTTGCCCCTTCAGTTGAAGTTTAACTATGCCAATTACAGAGTGTAGCGTGCGAAAAAAAAAGTAGAACATTAAGTAAGAGTTTAGACAAATTAGTTAAGCTGTTAAAAGTAATGCTGTTAACATAAATCAATAGAGTATTATTCAATGAATACCACACATAACCCATGAGTAACTTTTCGTCTTCTCCACTGACGAATGCATGCGGTCATCAAGGGAATTCTGCGTCCGACACGCAGGTCCAAGAAGGGGTTGTCGCGGAAATTAAAAATACATGGCCGATCGATGAGACGGAGAGGACAATGTCCACATTAGCACAGAACGAAGGGTGGGGGCGGGGGGCAGTGTCCTGAAAGAAATGCGAAAGCCCTAGTACGTGTTTTGGGCATGGCGAGTATGTTCTAACAAGACACGAGTGCAACGAAGTTACTACTCGTAGAATGGTAACTTCGTATTTCTTTAAACATTCAGCAATGCATGGCATTGCTAAATGTTTAAAGACATAGTTTTTTTTTTTTTTTTTAATTTGTTTTATTGGGATAAGAGGAGAGTTTCTTTTAATGGTAAACTTATTTTCACATATCGCACTTATCATCTCAATTTTATTGATGAAGTTTTTATCACTTATTTGGATGAAGTACTTTTCATTCATTTGTCTTGGACACGGCGACCGTCACGTCGCGTCTTTTGGCTTTTAAGGACAAGAACACAATTGAATCGGTGAGTGCAAAAACAACGTTAGTCAAGAATTTCAAATTTTCAGGAGAGAGAAAAAACGTCATAGCTCCTCCAAATTTTCAAATAATTGACCAAATCCTTTTTTTCCTGCATCGTGACATGCATGTAAATTGCTATCATGCAAAAACTACGTACATTCAATCTAAATCGGACTCAGGAAAATTGAAAATGTAATTTGGACTGATGTTGTTTTTGCACTCAATAGGTTTTTACACTTGGGGAAAAAGTTATCATACATGAAAAGTTTATATTTATGTACGATTTCATCAGATATAAAATGGCTCTTGCTTTACTATTGTGACACATGACTTCAAATAATTATTAAGCTCTAAGAACAGATCAATTTTACTCATACGTCGTTAAAAAAATTACGAAATCAAAAGAAATAAAGAACTTCAAAACTTTACAGTATAAGGAATATGGGTTATCAACAACAGTGGACGGTTATTACAAAAATTGAAAAGCGATTGCTAAATCTACACCAATAAAAGACGAACAAAAAAACATATGGGTATGTTCATCATTTAAAATAGATCATGTTCTGCCATCATGTGAAGTCTTTGATCAGGTATATAGTTCATCACAAAAAAAATTTCAGGAATACATACAATCACCTTCTTGATATTTCCATTTTATTTATGTAGGTTGGAACATGCCCTGAAGGATAGGCATGGCTTGAAGCAAAAGCGACTTTTCGGGAAGTAAGTTTCAGCAGCTTAGCAAGCTCCAATCAAAGAAATTATGTGCCGCGATAACCCCTTTTCCTTTAAAGCTATGGGGGAACTCCTTGTATCGAGTGGGGCTAAACTTAAATTTTGTCTCTTTCTGCACATTTTCCCCTCGCCATTATCTGTTTAAGCTTTTTTTCTTTTTTGTATAAGTCCTTTCACCAAGCATCAAATTTGTTTATGCCCAAGGAGAGTAGCTTGGTGACGTGAAAGCTGTTACTGCTCTGAGCACACAACTCTTCATATTCATCAGGTCAGTGGGACGCATCGAAGGGGAGATAAGGATAGCACCCCATAGACTTTGGTTTAAACATTGTTGAAAATCTAATACAGTAGTCTTTTACTCGGGAAAACGAGAAAAGATCGTTTTGATCACCCCCTTCCCCAAGAAAATTCTGGCTGCGTTAGTGCTTTAGGTGTGTAAATCCAATCATGTTTACGTATCGTCCTACCGAAATCGGATCGTTGCGATGAACGAATGCACGCCCTTAGAAAGTCATGCTTATTCTAGCGTTTTTTTGGTGCATAAACAAACTTCAGTCACTAGCTCACGTCGTTTCTGCGCTCAACGTTCAGAAGGGAGGCCCCGTAACTTTGGAATTACAGCCTGATTGACGATTTTTGCTGTCAACACGCATCTTTCCTACCAGAGCTTGTTTCCATGAAAAACGAGTTTTTGAATTTTTTTGACTGAAGTGGTTTTTGCTCACACCGATTCAATTATTACTATTATATTACATCTCTACTAATAATAAAGTTGAAGGTGGGTCTGTCTTTCCTTCTTTCTGTCTGTTACGCGCGTAGCGCCAAAACCGTTCGGTCGATTTTCATGACACTTGGCACAAAATTAGTTTGTAGCATGTAGTTTTGCACCTCGAAGCGATTTTTCGAAAATTCCATTTCGTTCTTTTTCTATTCGAATTCTTAGCGGAAATTCGATAAAATAGGGAAGAAATATTTCATACACATTTTTAAGTCTTATGTCATTCGAAAGCTTGAAATTTTCTGCACAAAATGAAGTTTTTTCGAAGTTTCTACGATCATCAGGAGAGCTGTAACAATTGTTTTTAGAATCCCGGAATTCAAGGCTTACCTTCAGTAAAGCAAGCCAAACGATTCTAAAATGGTTAAGCTCGAGAATAAAATTTGTTTGAAAATAGAGATGAAATGAAGTATTTTATCAACGAAAATCAACTTTTCATGCTGTTACCATGGTTACGTGTTCATACTTATTTTTGTTTCGTTCTTTTTCCAGCTTTGCCAGACGTAGTATTTTTGATACTACGGTAGTATTTTTTTGGCCCAAATAAGGAGCGTATTTTTCTGGCAACCCTGTTTCCAATATACTAATGACTTAATTAAAAGATTTGGCGGATTTCTTTTTCATATTGATTTTGGCAACGTTTGGAACGCCCATTTAGCGAGAAAGGGGTACCCAAAGCACAAAGATTAACCAAATATCGTAAAGATTGCGACATTGCATAGTTCTTTTTAAAGTGTTTCATTTCGGCAAATGTATTGTTTTGTTTTTAAAGCTAGGAAAGGAAACTTTCTTCTTCTTTCAAATTTTGGTAAGATTTCTGTTGGTTTCTATGAGCAACAAAATTGTTCTTATTTTCTCTTCTGGCTTATTTTTGTGTATCTCCCCTTGGGGTTGCATTCGAATGTCCCAAGGGAGTGTTTTACCCCTTTTATGGAGTAAATCAATCAGTGTTAATTTCAATGCAGACACAAGTGATATGAATTGCCGCGACCACTTGGCGATATATCGCCAAGCCTTCGGTCGCTAAATATTTGTTGCCAATTTGGCGATTTTTTGGGGGGTTTAATTTGGCGCTATTGGCGATATTTTGCGAAAAATCCACTGAATGATGTTAAAATCGGCGATATTTAGGAGATTAATCATTGTAAAACATTTTTTTGCATTGTTTCGTGGCAAACTAGGGATATAAATGTTTGAATTGTTATCTTGATCACTCCAAGCACTATTTTAGCACTTAAGTCATCTACTAAGAAATTTACACGTAAAAGGAAGTAGTGTGGGGTCCATACCAGATTTTTATATCATATACTTTGAAGGAATTATAGTTGAATTATAACTAAAATAGAGCATTTTTTCTGCTATATCAATTATTTTACAAATGAACTTTTAATTTTATACCACGGGCAAAGCCGTGCGGGTACCGCTAGTTGTTAAATAATCTTTAAATTAGTTTTAAAAACTAGAAAAATACGCTTTTAGGTTTTAGATGCACTGATAATGCATCAAAATGCCATAGACGTAATGTTAAAAATCTTCGCTTAAACAAATACCCCGCTTAATCGAATAATATTTCTTGGAACCGACGGCATTCGTTTAAGCGGGGCCGACAGTATATTACTTTTATATTTGTAAAGAGCGTGAATTTATCTTTTATTCAGAGTTACATACAGACACAATACATAAAGACCCACAAGTGAAACTAATAAAAGTGTATTAAAAAAATTACTAAAAATTTATGATAAAAAGTATTGACATCCATGTTGCCAATAATACTCGCTTTTGTCGTAAACTCATATTTTGTGGTAGAAAACAGTGGTGCACCCTGGATTGTTTACGCTGGGTGCGCCATGTGCCTGGCCCAAGTACCATCAACTCATCAGATTTTGCTCGGCCGATCAACCAACAACTCGTAAACTGATCCCGTAACGCACGATGACATCGTTCCGATCAGTATCCGAGCACGGTTTTCGATGAGCTACTTTTCATCGGAAAGCGATATCCTTCCGATCAACTTTCCCGATGAAAATAAGCCGAGCTATATTCCATCGGAAAACGATATCCTTCCGATCAAGTTTCCCGATGAAATTCTTCGGCACGGGACTGTTCTGCTCGTAAATTGCTCCAAATCTCATCGTATTCTCATCGGATTTTGCTGCTCGGATTCTGCTTGGCCGATGAGACATATTGGATCATCGGCCGATGAGAATTTCATCGGGTTTCGATGAATGGCCGATCATCGGCCGATGAGATGATGCTGCTAGGGGGGAGGGGCTATAAGTTTTGTTAAGAATTCTATAATGCAAGAAGTGAAAAGCAAATTCAGTGAAGTTTAAAAAGGACCCTAATCCTTCAAAACAAAACAGTTTCAACAACAAAAGTTACAAGTCCCAAATTAGCAGTAAAAGGGAGAAATAGAATAGACAAAGGTGGACAGTTCGGGAGAACTGCCTTAAAAATATCTAAATTAAAGTTTTAAAAACGAAATTTAAGTAGGGTTAAGAAAGGACAATGGAAAGAGGGGGTGTACAAGGTCTTCTCCTAGAGAACTTCGCTAAATTTCAATTTCTAAATTTTTTCCTTTTCCTTTGAAGTCTTTTTTTTTTTCTTTTGTTATTCTGGGAACCTTACTGGGTTAGAAGTAAACTTGAAAATTTTTGAAATTGAGGTTTTGAAAACGCAGTTTTAAGGAATGTTTAGTGATGTTAAAATAGTGGTGGATCTATGATTTTTCCGAGCCGAAGCAAATTTTGAAACTGCTCCCTTACTCATTTTCTTTTTAGTTTAAAACAAGTTTCAGCGAAGAAAATGCAAAATTTGGGTGAATGTATAGCCTCTTATACTCGATTGCAAAGAGGAGATCGCTAACTGCTTGTGAGCTCTAATTGGCTTCGCCCGTAGTGACGTTGAGTGTCAAGTTAAGTTGCTTTCTAGTAAAGATGTTATCTCCTGGTGCAAGGTCCGTCGTACACTCCCCCTCTAGGCTCAACATTGTATTAAGTGAATGGAGAGGTTTGTAACACTTTAAGGAAATTTTTCGGCACTGAGCTATGAAAAATACAATTGCGGGGAACGTTTGCTGACATTAGGAAAAGGAAAGAGTTCAGTGTTATCTTTTGAAAAAAATTCCAAAATTGAAGTCTTGAATCAGGCGACCATTTTTGTCAACGTTAGGAATCCTGCAGTTCTCCTCCGGTGATTTTCTTCATTGAAGTTTGAAAAACGCGACTTCAGTGCTCTAAGGGCCGAATTCAAGTGAAACACCATTGCAATCGCAATAAACCGAAATTGCAATTGCTACTGGAAGTCGAATTACGATAGAATCGCATCTCGTAGCGATCGTCCGCGTTTCACTTGAATTCCTGCCTAAAGGAGGCGGGGAGGTTCATAGTTTCCTCTTGAAATATTTTTTTCACTGAAGTCAATTTTTGGATTAATGCCACTAATGAGGAATTTTCAACTAACCATCTTCTTATTGATAAAGTTCTTAACATGTGTTAGGCATGGTAGTCCTTTAGCTATCAAGAAGGAAGAACACGCTTTGAAATCAATATACCCCCCTGCCCACACTCAAACCCATTTTGGGCCTCATTGGATTGATATACCCCCCCTCTTCCTCCACTGTAAGCTATGTCTTCTTCATATTGTTGAACACCTCTGATTATTATTGGCTTAGCTGGAAGTTTTTTTCTTTTTTTTTTCACACAAAGAAATAAGAGAGTTATAATGAACTTCTCAACTACCTCCACTTCATTCATGAAGTTATCATTTTTAGAAAACTCAATGAACTGGAAGAACTGCCAAAGGATATATAGGATAAAAAATACTGAAATCGAAAAGTATGAGAAATGACTACTTGGTCATCGTGTACTTGATTAATAAATGGGCTATCTTGTAACACGATGCTGCATAACGGTTACTTAGGTAATCCAACCGTTGATTTAAGCTGCTTTTCAAGAGGGAACGCCGCATTATGTTTAAAACTGTCCTAAAAGTATTCAATGTATGATTCTTGATTTGTTTTTAGCTGCAAGGGAAAAGTTTTGAAAAGAAAAAAAAATCAAACTACCATTCATGTAGCTTTAGATTGTGATGAAAAGTAAAAACAAGTCGATTATACTGAAGTCGGCACAAAAATGAAGAATAAAATTATGGTAACAATAAATCGAATTCAATTATATTGTTCAAAGTCAAAATTTTCTTTAAAAACTTAAAATAATAATGAGTTACATTCGTAAGTTTCACGGGAAAAAATATAATAGAATTTGCAAACAGAGATGATCGTTGGAGGCGTGACAAGAAGTACGAAGTAAATCCTCTAAAACAGGATTAGAAATTGTTAGGACGCTTTTTCTTTTTTCGGCGTAATGTTCTGACAGCTTTCTTTCTTATTTGGATACCATAAAAATGCAAACAGGAACTCCTCTCATTTCTTTACGGCTTCGTTTTTTTCACCATTTTCTAGTCGAACTGTAGCGACGAAGACGTAACTTTCAAATAGCATCAAAAAACCATATCTTGGGAGCCAGGGCCGTATCCTGAGGGTTGCATTAGGGAATAGGGAGCAATGCCCTATTTTTTAAAAAGCGAAAAATTAGAGGGACAAAGTCTCCTTGCATGATGTCAACAAAGATCTTTTGAAATTTCGTTTTAGGAGCTTCAATTTCAAAATATTTCGGGAGCAAAGAACTGAACTCAATTCCACAACTAACTAAATCACAAATGGCCAAAGTCGCACTTTTAGAACTTTCAATTTCGAAAAATTTCCACAAGAGTTTCAAACCCAAACACTTCCTGCAACCAACCGCATCAAATGTCGCCTACAGGTGCGATTGTAGCACTTTTATTTCGAAATATTTCCTGGGGATAACCTATGAACCTCACCTCACTTACATCACTAAAAGCGATCTGAAATTGAATACCTCTTATTAGGAATAGATCAATAACTTTTGAAGGAGATAAAATCTCTTTGTCAAAGAGAAAAGTTTGAAATCAAGTCGTGGGCGTACTATTTAACAAAGATATACATTGTGGGTACTCACTTTGTTCAAAATATCAAGTTCTACAATTTAGCTCAATTTATATATAGCCATTTTAAGAGTATTTTTCGAGATATTGCTGTTTTATTGAAAAAGCAGATGTTTTTTGCCACTAGTTTGGATGCTGTGACTTAAAGCTCACTTACTAGGAGGAGGAAAACTTAGGATATTCATTACAGAACCCATGGCGAATAGATAAAAAAAATTTCCAGCTTTCCACCAATTACTTCCGAATTCGATTTTTTTTATTCCCTAACCACTGGCCTATTATATAGGTCCCTTAAAATGTGTGTCAAGTTAGAGGTTTGCACGCATTGAAATTAACATAGGACCAATCATTGGAAAAATAAATGTCCACTTAATAAGGTTGTCGAGTTACCGGACTTCCACTGTATTACCCCAAGGTCTTATTCAACATGTCTTTTGATAACTTTACTTCGTATTAATTTTCACATGTATATTAAATAAGTAGTTTTTCACTTGATTTACAAAAATAATTGTGTACTACTAATGAACTAATGGTGAATCAGGATTTCAGCTGAGTTTCAAAACTTTTTAGCAAAAAAGCTAAAATTGGAGAAAAGGGTTTAGCAAAATGCTAAAGATTGATAAATAGTGAATCTGTTTACTATCTTTCTAATCTCCTCTATATACTTCATCTCCTGTTGAAAGCTAAACTTAAAATTCACCCTTGGCATCTTGAAAGAAAGAAATTCATAGTAGGTAATATTTTTTTAGAAATTTAAAATGAAAACTTTAAAATTGTAATTCATATTAAAAGAACACAAGTTTTAATTATTTAACTTTAAAATCGTTAATAACGCATTTATTGGAGAGATTTTGTGCCCATTGAGACAATAGATTGTTGAATTTAATAGCATTTTATACATGTTGAATACAATTTATAATAAGATTAAGTTAGATATCACCATGCTTGCTTTCTCTCTCAGATTGTGCATTGTTTTTTGTTCTTATTATATTGGAGCAAAAAAGCGAAAATGGCCTTGCTTCATTTTCGCAATTTAGAGAGTATTTTCGCATTTTGCTAAAAATGTGATTGTCGAGAAAACCCTGTGGTGAATACTCTGTTTTTAACTAAATATAGTTAATGAATTAAAATCAATTGAATATTTTATGCTTAATTCTTCAAACTTTGTCTTTCATTTTACACACAAAAGAAACTAAGTTAGTTATTATGTAGGACAATATTAATCACTAAAATAACAAAAGTTGCTTGTGTAATCATATGTGCCCTGTTAGGTAAACCAACATACCCGGCACACAGGACATGTTGGTTCAATTTGCAAGGTTCTCTTATAAGATAACAAAAAAGTGAATCAATTTAACAATTTCAAAAAAATCCCGAATAAGAAATGTTTAGTGAAATTTATGGTAGAAAATCGAACAGCTTAGTAAATTCTTTATTGAGACAAGATGCAAAGTAGAAAAGCGGACCAATGTGCCCCAACTACCTCTACCCATTGCGACATAAGTTAAGATTAATGAGAAAAATGTTAAGTTGCGCCACCTCACTTCAGGATATTAGTGGCAAAAATAATAAGCCCTCATTCCTACTAAAGTTTAATAAAACACATGGGTGTCACTCTTTAAAAATTTCAAGAACTTTTTTTTGACAAGTAAAAGAAACAGTCCAACTTTGGTTTTGTTTAAGCGAGAAACAAATACAAAGCAAAGCGGTCTCGATGACTGGATACATTCAAACATGCAGATATAACGATTGCTGACCAGGGCCTAAAAGGGCAAAGAACAGAATGATGGTCATATTCAACATCTGCTTTATGAGGATACCAAACAATTTCCTTTCCTTTGCAGTGTTTCTAGCCTAATCAGAAACTCTTTTCTTCAGGCCCCTTTAGTCTACACCACCCTGTATCACAGCAACACAAATATCCTTGGCATTCAAGTAACTTTTTAAACGATTTAAGTAAATAAATATATTTCTGGAAGGATTTACCACAATTTGGGAGGAATCATTATTTTAAAATGAAAATAAAATGTAATGAGCAAGTTTCAATAATGACAGGACATGATCAATTCTCATACTAGAGTATATAACAAGTACAAAGATTGAAGTAAAAATGAAATTGACCTTATATTAAAACAAACTTCAATGGTCATAAAGCATTGTAAATCTAAATATATTTAATTATTTTCGAGAGCATATGGCAAATACGGAAAAGGAAAGATAATTCTTACTATTAAAATTTGCTAGTCACAAAAGCAGAATAAAGAAAGCAAATTGAAATACTTATACTAAAATCCATTACAAGTATTTTAATTGCTAACAAATAAAAAGTGGCAATAGATAAACATTTTAAATCATCGAGTTTTATTTCCTTGTCGGACAACAATGACATTGGTTTAAAATAGCCTGAATGAAGCTTAGCCACATTTGCAAAAAAACGTTATAATTCAAGTCCAATATAACATGGAAGCTCCACACACATTTTATGAGACGAAGCATTTTTTTTTTTCTTTTGTGTGTGTGTGTGGTACTTCAAAAACACTTTTACACTTCAAATATTGCGAAAAACGTGTCAAATGTTAATGCTCTCGATCAACTCTCCTTTCAAACAATTTTTGTATAGCAAAACAATCAGATCCATCCATTCAGGTGCTAGAGTGCTACAGACAGATCAAACTCATTGCACCTTGCGATGCTGTGTCAGGGGTTAAAAAAGTTTTGTTTATGCAATCATCAAGGCTTTTGAAATTGGTTGGTTTTTCCAATTATGGTTGTTGTTAATTGTGGCTTTTATAACAAACGCCACAAAATCTTTTATAATACATATATTTACACCCAATGAAAATGATTGGATGTTGTAGAATGTACCAGAACATAATTTCAGATTCAAATAATTGAACATAATAGGCCGCATGGATCAGTTCAGAGTTTGCAATTCGAGCCGCAAGGCAACAAGTCAGTCAATATTGTATTACTGAATTGAAACTATTCTTTAAGACTTTAAAAAATATTACTAATCATTTTAGTGCTCTCTAGAATTAAAACATCTTGAAAAGGTTTAGAGAGAAAATATTGGCAAACTTGTGTACATTATAAAATGGTCTCTTATACTCACAAGCTTGCACAAAATGAAATCACAATATGAATGAATGTAAGAAATTAAACAAGAAAAATACTTTTAATTTACAAGATAACCTTAGTTTTGACATTTTATTGAATTATACTATACATTCAGAAATATTCAATTACAGAGAAATCTGCAGTTAGCTAGAAATTACGTAGGAAAGACAACTCAATCTTCATAACCATCTGGCAATGGATTAACTTTAGGGTTATGGAAGAGACTGTGATTGCCATCTCCCCATGGAAATCGCTATAAGAAAGAGAAAAAATTATGTCACAACTGAAATGCTTAAAAATTTATACAAGATAATATCAAAAATTTTCTGTGAAACAAATGCAAAACTGAATTATCTGGGTAATTTTATGCTTTTTGAGAAACAGTTAAAACAATTCCACTTGATTCATGGCTGTCCGATTTTTTACTTTGGAAAAAACTAGCGGGAAAAAAGCTGGCCAAACCTACCTCCAACAAAATATAACTTTGTACACTTTTTTTTTTTCAGAAATAAAAACATTGATTCTTTCAGTTTAAGGAACATTTTAACTATTTATTAAAATAATGCATTGCATACATACATACACATAAATTTACACAATAGTATGTGAATACTTTAAATGAAAATTTAAAAAATACATCATTAAGCGCTATTATGTTAGTATCTTTATAAAATAAAAAAATTGCCAGGTTCAAGAAGGGAATAAATACCAAAATAAAGACCAAAGTAACTAAATTAAACAGCTGCTTTCAGATCTATAAAAATTCTAGATAGATGTAAATCGTTTTCACGATACTTCTACACTTAAGAAGTTCTCGGAATCCCTGTAAAAATTTGAAAGATACTGAATGAATTCTCCGAAACTTACAATTTTTCTCCTACTTCTTAAAAATTTAATGCCAGGACTTATTTGCTTTTTAAAACTGTTGATTCAAATAAAAACTCATGTTCAAAAATACATTTAATAGCAATTAGAGAACGTGCTAATTGGTAACAAGTGCCCACAAATGGAGGGGGGTGGGGAGTCGCAGATTAGAAGACCTGAAAATAACCTAACTTCGGCAAATGAATGAATTATTTCACTTGCCACTTTTTAAAAACCCAACTGGCCAGATAATTATTAACTCATTCATTTTTTTAAAACAAGATATTTTAATTTTACTACATCTAGTTTATAACAAAAATGGTCCCATGTTTAGATCAGACATAGTATGCCATATCTCCAACAGATTTTTTTTAAAAAAGCCATTATTCGTTTCACTCTTCTACCCCACATGCTCAAGGACTAGCTAAACTCAAAAGTGACAAGTACAAAAGGTTTAAACACACTTGTGAATGGTGGAAAAATGAAACGCAAAAGAATGAAATTACGTGAATTAATGTAACTTACTGTTTTCTACATAAGTTATAGCTTTCAATTTGCAAGTAAAACCGCATTATTGTTTGTGAACTCTTGCTGCTGGCTAAATTGATTTCAGTAACCAGTTTGTAGATAATCTAACTTCCCATGACAGAGCATTTGCCTGCCTCCAACCTGTTTATAGACCATTTCAGATTGATGAACGTATAAGGTTGTTTGAGTCCTTAACAAGAGCAAAACTGTAGTCTTTGTACATTATTATCAAGCTGTCAATATATTGCAGGTAGTTCTGTTCTGTATTAGCCCCGGCTAAAGGCAGTCTACTTAATGCATTTTATGAAAAAGTATGTCACCTTTTATTACTTTTAAAAACGCCAATAAAAACTACCGGCAAACAAATGCATAGCTCAATTTCAATCTACATTAATTTTACATGTGGAGTTTTCTTAACTCTTACATACAATAGAATCATTTTATGGGTCGAGCTATAAAAAAACATTGTATATTATAAATTTATAGAAAACCTATGATTTAATCAATTCATAAATTAAAAACTAAAGAAAATTAAGAAAAAAAATGCATTCATAAAATTTGTTACATTTTTAAATTTAACCTTCAATATCTCTAAAATAGTGAACAATTTCTCGTGAACTTTTGCAATTTAACAAAAATACATATACAGTTGGCCTTGCTTAATCGGGTAACGGATATACGAACACCCCATTTATATTAATAAAATATACCAGAACCAAATATTTCCCAGTCCATAGACGCAGTGTTAAAGATCCCCGTTTAATCGAATAATATTTCTTAGAACCAACAGTATTTGTTTAAGCGGAGCCAACAGTATAGCCTTTCTAAAAAATACAAAGCATCACTCCTTGTGAAGAGCTGAAAAATATGGAGTGCAACATAACTTTTAAGAGCATTGTAAACACATTAAATATATAGATGTGATGGAAAAAAACTTACTTTCCTGCGAATTCGTAGATGATCATAAGGAATAAATTCTGGGCGATGCTCCTCTATGTGTTCCAAATGCTCCTTTTCGCCTAAATAAGCGTTAATCATGCACAGAACGATTGAAGGTGCAGCCACAAATATTGTCAGATTCCTCCATAATTTCATACCAGCTATAAGAAATGATTTATATTATTAAACAGTTAAAAAAATAAACTTTAACATTAAATTTTTAATTCTCCTATGACATTTATTAAAACAAGCTAAACCCGCTAAATTTTCAGAAGATAATGGAAATTAAATATCAGGCTGTTGCTACTCTAACTTAAAAAATAAAACAATTTTATAAACGACACATTAAGGAACTGTGCAAAAACTTTCTAATTAAGCCAAAATAAGTTGCATGATTGGATATTTAACATTTTTTCAGCTTAAACCACTTTGAATTAAACAGAATGTGGAAGCCAGAAATAGTTAAATGGATCAATACATGCAAAGATAGTTTATTAAGAAATTCAAATCTTTGCCATTAATTGTAATTATAAAAAGAACACTATTTGTAAACGAACACAGGACCTTTTCTGTATTATAAAGGGAATACTTTTCTTCAACACCAAAGAAGTGAACCTTAAGGGGTGATTCTTGCAGTCAAAAAACTCACTTATTTTGCATTGAACAAAAAGTGTTCTTGTAATCAAGGGGTAAAGAAAACTTTTTTTGTAACTTTTGTGCTTTTTAAATAGCTTAGTTATATTTTTATCAAAATGTTTCTTATCTCTAATTATTGAGAATTTCGCAATTAGTTCTTTCACTGGCATAATTTGTGTACATGTTTTCCTAAAATTTGCAATCAAGTCAAGAACTCGAAGAAAGGTACTAGATCTTGAATTTAAAAACTAGAGGAAAAATTGGAGGACGACAGGGGCACATGGTTTTTTCACTTCAATGCAAATTTTAGTGCATATTTTCTTGACCTTTTTGCTGATATATAAAACACAGACTGAAAAAAACTTCAAAAGCCAAAAATTTGTTAAAAAAACATAGACTGTAAAACATGGACAACAGCAGAAGAAAACTTTTTTATGAAATAGATACTGCAACAATTGATTAACGATGTAGATGTTTCATGCATATTTTCATGAAACTGTTTTATTAAAATGTATGAAAATCGACCGAACGGTTTTGGCGCCACGCGCGTGACAGAAAGAAAGAAGGAAGGAAGGAAAGACAGACCCACCTTCAGCTTTATTATTAGTAGAGATAAAACATGGACATTGGAAAAAAAAATAGAACTCGAAACACTGACATTGCACCACTAATACTCATTGAACAAAGCCCCGAGGGATAAAACAGCAACACTGCAGATCTTACTTTTAAAATGAATTTTAGATAAACTAAAATACATTTTCGAAAGATTTGGTTCTAATGCGTAAGCCGAGCAAAAGCGAAAAATTGCCAAATAATTTAGAATTCCGTCAAATTTCTTACAACCATGCTTGTTTACCGTTGAGCGTACTTTCGTTCCGTTAATAGATTTGTCATTCCTTCGTTTGGTTACATTGGCGATTTTCGATTTTTCGCTTGTGCCTAAAGTACATAAGATTTTTAAAAAGTTATGAAACAATAACTATTATCAGAGCAGAAAACATTTTTTTCTAACAAAATAACAACTATGGTTAAAACCAGGCAAACAACACCAGGCTGCAACCAGGGATTTAGGGCTGGAGTTATCAACTTTCCCTGCACCAGGACCAGTGGCGTAATCTGAGGGGGGCAAGTGCCCCCCTACTTTTTTTGGTCCAGGGGCAAAGTTATTATTTTGCCCCCCAGTTTTTAATTGAAAAAATTTTTTTAATTGTTTGTCAAAATGATGCATACCTTATTTTCAAAGGAGAAAAATATAATTTCCTAAATGTAACCATTGTAGGAAAAGACTGGACACAGAAACAGTCTCGGTACAAGGAAGCAACCTCTCTTCCTGATAGCGAGCCCCCACCCCCTTTTCCTTGGAAACTGCTTAAGCAATAAATAGGGTCTGATTTTATGCATAAGACCTCCCTAGACACACATGGCCAAACAAGGGGCTCTGAAAGGACAAAATCTATTTAATTTACGTTGCTTAAGGTATCTTTGAAAAAAGCAATTTTGAACGAAAAAAGATGATAAAATTGCATAATAAAACAATACTTGTAGCTGATACTTGAAAGTTGTTTGGCAAATTTAATTGATGTTTTTCTTTTTCTTTTTACTTCCTTTTACGTAATAAAGAAAGTATTGTGATCGCGAAAAAAAAAAAAAAAAAACACTCAAATTTGAGTCTAAATTTTGACTTTGCTCACCCCCGAATGAATGTTCAGTAGTTTTTTCGACCTGTCAGCACGTGCATATGTACCTACCAACATATAAGCAGCCGAAAAATCCTTTTCAACCACCCCCGAGTTAATTACGACGAATTTTCTCGTGACGTCTGTATGTACGTATATGCGGATGTATGTCGCATAACTCAAAAACTATACGCCGTAGAAGCGTCTAGCTCGGTATGTAGGCTCTGGAGGATGGTCTAGTTGTGCACCTCCCCTTGTGGTTGCATTCGAATGTTCCCAAAGGGGTGTTTTACCCCTTTTTTGGGGTAAATCAGTGTTAATTTCAATGCAGACTCAAGTGATATGAATTGGCGCGACCACTTGGCGATATGTCGCCAAGCTTTTGAACGCCAAGTGTTTGACGCAATTTGTCGACACATCGCCAAGTTGGCGACAAATTTAGCGAAAAAAATTATTTTTTGAATTTGGGTTCAACTTGCCGCTATTGGCGATATTTTGCGAAAAATTCACTGAATGATATTAAAATCAGTAATCAGGGGTCTGTCCAGGATTTTTCACAGGGTCCGTTTTTTGTGAAAAACTGAATAATTTTGTGAAAAATCAAATAATTTTGTGAAAATCAAACAATTTTGAAAAAAAAAAAAAAAAAAAATCCGTATTTTTTTTTCTTTCTGAATTTAATAAAAAATAAAAATAAATTTCATTTATTTTCCTCTTAAAAAAGCATATTAAACATCAAAAATGCGAAAAGTCCGATTCCTGTAGCGGATGCAAAGAGATTGCAGTTTTCAAAGTGATCATTCAAGTGACATCAAAAGCATAAAAACGGAACATAAAATATTTTTTTTGGTGAATTTTTTTTACAATTGCATTTTAAAGGTCTATGGTAAACATATTATTAATGTATTTTTCTACAATTAATGCAAAAATAAAATGGAACGATCGTTTAACATTTAGACTCATAAAAGAACAGTTAATTTTGCTTTAAAAAATTTAAAATAATGATCTGAGCAAAAAATAAAGCGAATTTTCATTTATTTGCCTCCTAATAAAGAGTAATTAGCTTGAAAAGTAAGTAAAATTCGATTTTCATATCGGATGCAGACATCGCTTTTTTCAAAATGAAAGCATCATAAATATAAAAACGATTTTTAATAATTTATTAAAGTCAAAAATTTTAGAGCTGCATTTCATCAGGTTTATATGATGAATGTCACTAATAATCACCGACATATTCGCCAAAAATTCGGAGGAAAAAATACGGTAGGGAAACATAGCAAAAGAAACAATACCAGACTTCTAATATTAACAGACGCAAAAATACAATAATTCCTGAATATAACTAAAACACCACCCTTGTAAGCATTAAAAAATAAATAAATAAATGAAAAAAAATAAAAAAGATAATTTTCTGCCAAAATAAGGTCAAAACATCGCACCAAAGAGGTCAGATGGAGATCATTTTAATTTTAAATAAGGCTGATCGCGCTACCCAGAAGTCAATCCCATTTTTTCTCCAACCCTAGCTATCTGTTTGCAGTTCTAAGTTCATTCCGCTGATAATTGCTATTATATTCTTTATGTTTAAGTCCATAGCAGGGAGAAAAATCCTTACTCTGCACTTCAAGAGAAATCTATAACAGCAACATCGCAGCAAGCCACTTTGATTTGCATATGATAAAACAAACAAGCAGAACTATTAACCCTCGTGGGTTCCTTGGGGTCATATGTGACCCCAATGCAATTTCTGTTTAATATATTTTGTTAATCAACCATTTGTTTTTAATGGCATTTTGTGGC
Organism: Uloborus plumipes; assembly: GCA_038373865.1. Lineage (NCBI taxonomy): Eukaryota > Metazoa > Arthropoda > Arachnida > Araneae > Uloboridae > Uloborus > Uloborus plumipes. Next base: position 78,923 of record JAXGGA010001730.1, on the reverse strand, counting down.
TTTTATTCTTCTAGTTTTCTATTCAAAATAATGCTATTATTGTGTTTTATTTTTCCCGAATTGCATTTTTTGCACATAAGACCCTTGGGGTCACTTCCCCAGAAGGCCAAAAAAAGAGGACGTTGCAACTTTTGTCCAAGAGAACTGGACAGAAAATGCATTGAAAAATGTCATAAGTGTTTGAAATTCACTTGCAAAAATCATGTTTTTTCAGGTCTGTAACAGATGTAAATAAATCTACAGTTATTGTAAGTTTTGCTCTAAAATTATAATTTTAATTCATAAACTAAATTTTACTTTAATTGTATCTTTTTATTTTTTAGTTTTTTTAGCATTAAAAAGTGTGTGAACTTAAATAATGCATGTAACATTCAATAATTATAATGAATTAATTAAAGGAAGCATTGGGGTCGCTTATGACCCCAAGGGTCTTGAGTGTAACTGAAATGGGAGGGACCCACGAGGGTTAAAGCAAAACTACCTTTTTTAAGTTGTTAATTTCTTTAAAATAAACCAACAAAAAGTGCTACATTTTACACAAAAGATTTTTTGCTTGCCCGAGCATCGCAGGGCCAGGCAGGAAGTGCCGACTTTTTTTCTCGCAAAGTTGGGGGATAAACGATTCCCTTCTTTAACTTCAGAAAAGGCCCAAAAGTTATGGGCTTTTACACAGAAATATGCTATGCTTTATTTTGATTTCAGATTTGCTTTTTGAATGAATCATGTGTGAAATGTACGTTTGTTTGATCAGCATTTTGTGAAGGGTCCGTTTTGCTTGATCGTATTTTTGTGAAAGGTCCGTTTTGCTTGATCGTATTTTTGTGAAGGGTCCGTTAACGGACCCAAATTTTCTCTGGCCAGACCCCTGCATCAGCATGGAATACGAAATTAGTCGAGTTGGAGGCAAAAATCCTCTTATAAAGCAAAGAGAGCGAAAAAAAACTGGTAGCTAATGTGAAATTAGAATACCAGCGAGCGACCGCACTTGGTACGGTACAACTCGTAAATTTTAGGGCAGAGCTCGAGTATAAAGCAATGAGTAACCGTTCCTAAGCAAGTGAGCTAAATCAGAATTAACCCATTTATGCCCAGTAACCTAAAAATGGGACGCTTGTTAGCTTGTTATAGACGTCCCATTGTAAAATGGGACGCTGCATACAAAAACCTGTAATGGGTATATCCTTTTACTAAAGCTGTTTTTCACAAGTTAAATAGTCCTTTTTCTTGGGAAAACCAGTCAGAGCCACTAGTTGGACATCAGAAATTATTTAATGACAGCTATTCTCAGACAAATCAGTCAAGCAACGATCTAGCATGGGTAGCCGCCAGGGTTGCCAGATTTAAGAGCTGTAAATACAGGACAGGCTTGGGGGGGGGGGGGGTTGAAGTCTAAAAGTCGAATTTTTACAATATTGACTTTAACATCAAACTTTTCTCACAAATGTATTCACGAAGAAAAAGCAATGTACAATGAACATATGAATAGAAACTTTATTTGTTACCATAGTATAGTTATTTTACTGGCATTTTTGATAAATTTTTCAGCTGCTTTTTATTGAAAAAAAAGGGGGGGAACTAAGAGAATATTTCAATATCAGTTTTTACAAAACAACGATAAAATACTAGTCGGCACAGTTCAATTTTTACCACAAGGATCATTTTACACTATTCGGTTGCAAAATGCCCCACACATAAAGCTAAATGAAATCTTGAAACATTTATACATTTTTTTTTTTTTCACTGTAGAAATATAAATTAAGATTGGGAATAACTGAAAATTTGTTGTCTGTATTTTCAGCAAAAAACATAATATCCCAAGATGTAGTTAGTTGCACAGGAAATTGTATATCGAATCAACTGTGGAATGTGCGCACACACCAAAAATGCACTTACCCTCATACATTCCTGTTGCTTTTATGCAGTATTTGGCTTCGTGAATTCCGTCACACAGGGTAGGTTCCAGCTCCAACTCTTCTCGATTGAACAAATCTGCACAGTAAGTTTCTTCATTGGAGTTGCATTGATAGCAATAGATTGCCAAAGCTGAAAATTTTACACTATTATTAATATTTTCAAGCAAGTACGTATAAGAATGGTAAAAAGGCCTATATTTGTCTATAAATTATTAAGTACATGATCCATGTAACGTATTTTGATGATTAGGAGACCAATGTTAGAAATAAGAATTTAAGTCTAGGAGTCATAATGACGCCTGGTATAAGTTTCTAGGCATTAAAACGAACAGCCAAGGTGCAATTTTTAATCGAATAAATATTTTTAATATACAGGCATATAATATATAAATACATACACACTTGATTCATTAAACTGTTACTCATTGCCGATAGCATACTTAAAAAAAAAAAAATTGCATTTTTAAATCACTTTTAAAAAATTTATAGCTTGTGTCTTTTGGCTGAGTTAGAAAAGAAAAACTTCATTGTGATCCAAAACTTTGAACATCAAATTTGGAGACTGGTGTTAGAAATCTAGGTGTCAAATCAAAATTTTTGGTAGCAAAAAGCAACTAATGACCTTTTTCCCCTCCCAATTACAAAAATCTTTCTGCACACTGTTTCCCTGATTTTGCGACAATGTCGCCTTGTCGGCAGCTTTCTGCCACAGGGCTGATGATTAATAATAAGTTTGTTAGGAATTCTTTGTTCTAAAGCAGTTACTTGGTGGGGGAAAGGTAATAAATCATTTTAATTGCACAAGAAATGATTGGCTATAAAATTGCCTTAGTCAAACAGGCCCATCATTTAGGGGATTGGGGGGTCAATTGGCTCCTCCCCCAAAGTATAATTTACATTGGATCATTTGATTTACATTATTTTATCTTTACCCCAAGTAGCACACTTCGTTTTTTAAAGGTTGTAAAATGGTTATTAACGTTGTAACAACCGCTTAAAAACGTTTTTAAAACGTTTAAAGGTTATTTGTGCTACCTGGGACCTAATTGCAATCAGAGAAGTTGGATTATTTTTGATATAACTTTTTCAAATCAGTGATCATTTGAGTGAACTCTGTTTCGTATTTGGATCACCACAAAATTTGATTTGGTTGAAAAAAGATTCGAAACTAAACACAGTGCACGTGCAAAAGTTCACGCAAAATTCTGTTTCGTTAGTTTAAATTTGTAAATGTGTAGAACATTTTTGCTTTTCCAAACAGTTCTGTACGTACCACAGCCTTTAAAAATTTAATAATAGATGTACATTAATAAACATTAAAATGCAGATTAATATTTCTACGAACAAGCTACAAATTTAAAACACGGTCTGAAGAAAAGTTCAAAAATCACATTCCATTTTATAAATAAAAATACAAAACAAAGATCATATTTTCTGTTTCGTCCTACATTCTAAGATTTAAAACTGAATATTTTTAGAAAAATTAAAAATCTCACTTTCAGGCAGGACACAGAAACACAGCATTGAAGTTAAAAATAGCAACGATTTCATGGTTTTAAACTATTAGAGAAAAAATTAACAAGAAATATACAAAAATTCCACTTCGAGAAATTCACTTCATGTCACCAAGGCGCGGCAACTCGCTTGAGATGGTAAATAAGAATGCTTGTTGCCAAACGAAAGAAACTAAAAATCGTGAGAGCGTGACATAAATGAAATATTTGCAAGCCGAAGAGCTACAGTTCATTGTGCTAATGTTTTTCGAATAGTTTAAAAACCATGAACACTCGTATCGCTTTTAGCTGTCTTACATAATAGCTCATACTGCTCGTGCGTGTTTCTGATGTCAGTAGCCTGAAATGGGTGAACAGATCATATTCCTTTTTCTACGATCCTTATCAGTCTTTAGGAATCTTAGAATAGACTAGGAGCGTTACACGAAGCTCCACTGATCCATACCTCGTCCGGTTAATGTTCCTTGACTAGTTTTCATTTAGGTAATACAATCCGACGCGGAATGGGAAATCCTAGGCCCATAAGTACCTGGAACCGCCGCTCCAAGAATCCCCCCAGTGCCTATATACAATCCTTCCCCGTTGCATTCGCCCTCCGTAGCGATAGCTCTCAAGCCCGGGGTTGGGGGTCCCGTTTCGTGGTGATGTTAGCATCTATTATTAAATTTTTAAAGGCTGTGGTACGTACAGAACTGTTTGGAAAAGCAAAAATGTTCTACACATTTACAAATTTAAACTAACGAAACAGAATTTTGCGTGAACTTTTGCACGTGCACTGTGTTTAGTTTCGAATCTTTTTTCAACCAAATCAAATTTTGTGGTGATCCAAATACGAAACAGAGTTCACTCAAATGATCACTGATTTGAAAAAGTTATATCAAAAATAATCCAACTTCTCTGATTGCAATTAGGTCCCAGGTAGCACAAATAACCTTTAAACGTTTTAAAAACGTTTTTAAGCGGTTGTTACAACGTTAATAACCATTTTACAACCTTTAAAAAACGAAGTGTGCTACTTGGGGTAAAGATAAAATAATGTAAATCAAATGATCCAATGTAAATTATACTTTGGGGGAGGAGCCAATTGACCCCCCAATCCCCTAAATGATGGGCCTGTTTGACTAAGGCAATTTTATAGCCAATCATTTCTTGTGCAATTAAAATGATTTATTACCTTTCCCCCACCAAGTAACTGCTTTAGAACAAAGAATTCCTAACAAACTTATTATTAATCATCAGCCCTGTGGCAGAAAGCTGCCGACAAGGCGACATTGTCGCAAAATCAGGGAAACAGTGTGCAGAAAGATTTTTGTAATTGGGAGGGGAAAAAGGTCATTAGTTGCTTTTTGCTACCAAAAATTTTGATTTGACACCTAGATTTCTAACACCAGTCTCCAAATTTGATGTTCAAAGTTTTGGATCACAATGAAGTTTTTCTTTTCTAACTCAGCCAAAAGACACAAGCTATAAATTTTTTAAAAGTGATTTAAAAATGCAATTTTTTTTTTTTTAAGTATGCTATCGGCAATGAGTAACAGTTTAATGAATCAAGTGTGTATGTATTTATATATTATATGCCTGTATATTAAAAATATTTATTCGATTAAAAATTGCACCTTGGCTGTTCGTTTTAATGCCTAGAAACTTATACCAGGCGTCATTATGACTCCTAGACTTAAATTCTTATTTCTAACATTGGTCTCCTAATCATCAAAATACGTTACATGGATCATGTACTTAATAATTTATAGACAAATATAGGCCTTTTTACCATTCTTATACGTACTTGCTTGAAAATATTAATAATAGTGTAAAATTTTCAGCTTTGGCAATCTATTGCTATCAATGCAACTCCAATGAAGAAACTTACTGTGCAGATTTGTTCAATCGAGAAGAGTTGGAGCTGGAACCTACCCTGTGTGACGGAATTCACGAAGCCAAATACTGCATAAAAGCAACAGGAATGTATGAGGGTAAGTGCATTTTTGGTGTGTGCGCACATTCCACAGTTGATTCGATATACAATTTCCTGTGCAACTAACTACATCTTGGGATATTATGTTTTTTGCTGAAAATACAGACAACAAATTTTCAGTTATTCCCAATCTTAATTTATATTTCTACAGTGAAAAAAAAAAAAATGTATAAATGTTTCAAGATTTCATTTAGCTTTATGTGTGGGGCATTTTGCAACCGAATAGTGTAAAATGATCCTTGTGGTAAAAATTGAACTGTGCCGACTAGTATTTTATCGTTGTTTTGTAAAAACTGATATTGAAATATTCTCTTAGTTCCCCCCCTTTTTTTTCAATAAAAAGCAGCTGAAAAATTTATCAAAAATGCCAGTAAAATAACTATACTATGGTAACAAATAAAGTTTCTATTCATATGTTCATTGTACATTGCTTTTTCTTCGTGAATACATTTGTGAGAAAAGTTTGATGTTAAAGTCAATATTGTAAAAATTCGACTTTTAGACTTCAACCCCCCCCCCCCCCAAGCCTGTCCTGTATTTACAGCTCTTAAATCTGGCAACCCTGGCGGCTACCCATGCTAGATCGTTGCTTGACTGATTTGTCTGAGAATAGCTGTCATTAAATAATTTCTGATGTCCAACTAGTGGCTCTGACTGGTTTTCCCAAGAAAAAGGACTATTTAACTTGTGAAAAACAGCTTTAGTAAAAGGATATACCCATTACAGGTTTTTGTATGCAGCGTCCCATTTTACAATGGGACGTCTATAACAAGCTAACAAGCGTCCCATTTTTAGGTTACTGGGCATAAATGGGTTAATTCTGATTTAGCTCACTTGCTTAGGAACGGTTACTCATTGCTTTATACTCGAGCTCTGCCCTAAAATTTACGAGTTGTACCGTACCAAGTGCGGTCGCTCGCTGGTATTCTAATTTCACATTAGCTACCAGTTTTTTTTCGCTCTCTTTGCTTTATAAGAGGATTTTTGCCTCCAACTCGACTAATTTCGTATTCCATGCTGATGCAGGGGTCTGGCCAGAGAAAATTTGGGTCCGTTAACGGACCCTTCACAAAAATACGATCAAGCAAAACGGACCTTTCACAAAAATACGATCAAGCAAAACGGACCCTTCACAAAATGCTGATCAAACAAACGTACATTTCACACATGATTCATTCAAAAAGCAAATCTGAAATCAAAATAAAGCATAGCATATTTCTGTGTAAAAGCCCATAACTTTTGGGCCTTTTCTGAAGTTAAAGAAGGGAATCGTTTATCCCCCAACTTTGCGAGAAAAAAAGTCGGCACTTCCTGCCTGGCCCTGCGATGCTCGGGCAAGCAAAAAATCTTTTGTGTAAAATGTAGCACTTTTTGTTGGTTTATTTTAAAGAAATTAACAACTTAAAAAAGGTAGTTTTGCTTTAACCCTCGTGGGTCCCTCCCATTTCAGTTACACTCAAGACCCTTGGGGTCATAAGCGACCCCAATGCTTCCTTTAATTAATTCATTATAATTATTGAATGTTACATGCATTATTTAAGTTCACACACTTTTTAATGCTAAAAAAACTAAAAAATAAAAAGATACAATTAAAGTAAAATTTAGTTTATGAATTAAAATTATAATTTTAGAGCAAAACTTACAATAACTGTAGATTTATTTACATCTGTTACAGACCTGAAAAAACATGATTTTTGCAAGTGAATTTCAAACACTTATGACATTTTTCAATGCATTTTCTGTCCAGTTCTCTTGGACAAAAGTTGCAACGTCCTCTTTTTTTGGCCTTCTGGGGAAGTGACCCCAAGGGTCTTATGTGCAAAAAATGCAATTCGGGAAAAATAAAACACAATAATAGCATTATTTTGAATAGAAAACTAGAAGAATAAAAGCCACAAAATGCCATTAAAAACAAATGGTTGATTAACAAAATATATTAAACAGAAATTGCATTGGGGTCACATATGACCCCAAGGAACCCACGAGGGTTAATAGTTCTGCTTGTTTGTTTTATCATATGCAAATCAAAGTGGCTTGCTGTGATGTTGCTGTTATAGATTTCTCTGGAAGTGCAGAGTAAGGATTTTTCTCCCTGCTATGAACTTAAACATAAAAGAAATAATAATAGCAATTATCAGCGGAAAGAACTTAGAACTGCAAACAGATAGCTAGGGTTGGAGAAAAAATGGGATTGATTCTGGGTAGAGCGATCAGCCTTTATTTAAAATTAAAATTATCTCCATCTGACGTCTTTGGTGCAATGTTTTGACCTTATTTTGGCAGAAAATTATCTTTTTTTTTTTTTTTTTTTCATTTATTTATTTATTTTTTAATGCTTACAAGGGTGGTGTTTTAGTTATATTCAGGAATTATTGTATTTTTGCGTCTTTTAATATTAGAAGTCTGGTATTGTTTGTTTTGCTATGTTTCTCTACCGTATTTTTTCCTCCGAATTTTTGGCGAATATGTCGGTGATTATTAGTGACATTCATCATATAAACCTGATGAAATGCAGCTCTAAAATTTTTGACTTTAATAAATTATTAAAAATCGTTTTTATATGTATGATGCTTTCATTTTGAAAAAAGCGATGTCTGCATCCGATATGAAAATCGAATTTTACTTACTTTTCAAGCTAATTACTCTTTAATAGGAGGCAAATAAATGAAAATTCGCGTTATTTTTTGCTCAGATCATTATTTTAAATTTTTTAAAGCAAAATTAACTGTTCTTTTATGAGTCTAAATGTTAAACGATCGCTCCATTTTAGTTTTGCATTAATTGTGGAAACAGACATTAATAATATGTTTACCATAGACCTTTAAAATGCAATTGTAAAAAAAAATTCACCAAAAAAAAATATTTTATGTTCCGTTTTTATGCTTTTGATGTCACTTGAATGATCACTTTGAAAACTGCAATCTCTTTGCATCCACTACAGGAATCGGACTTTTCGCATTTTTGATATTTAATATGCTTTTTCAAGAGGAAAATAAATGAAATTAATTTTTATTTTTTATTAAATTCAAAAAAAAAAAAAAATTTACAAATTTTTTTTTGCGGGGTTTTTTTTTTCCAAAATTGTTTGATTTTCACAAAATTATTTGATTTTTCACAAAATTATTTAGTTTTTCACAAAAAACGGACCCTGTGAAAAATCCTGGACAGACTCCTGTGATGAGTGCATAATAAGCACGAAGCTGCAGTCCATGGATCGAAATAGCCGAGTTGGCGCTATATTGCATGTTCCTGCCTTAGCCCTTGCTTAGGCAGGAGGGAAAAACTGACGAAGAAAAAAAGTAAAGAGGGAAGAACTGAACAAAAGTTGAACTGGAACTTAATAATTTAAGGAAAAGAATTTAAAAATAGTATTTTTACATCTGTAATGTTGGCATATGTACTAAACTTCTGCTTAGCCTTTTTATGAAAATAGACGATATTACATGTGCAACTTTTAACTTATTTTTTATGTATCAATAACTGCTTCTTTTTATGAATTTATTTTGTGTGTAATTTTAATGGTATAACATGCTAACTTGAAGATGACCGCTGTAAAATTTTTAAAAATTTTTATTTTTGTCTTCATATAATCTTGGATTTCCGTTACAGGTTAAAATTTTTCCTCTAAAAGAATTTGAAAGAAATGAAAAATAAATTTTTTGTACATTAAAGTATGCAATGCTTTTCTTAAAAAATGTAATAAGAAGTGTTTCTTTTTCGATACTTAAAGATAGAAGTAATCTGTTAATTCTTTTTAGCAAAAGAAAGAAAAGTTTGTTACATATATATATAGTACCTGGGGACCGAGTCCGCTCGGTTAAAAAAGAAGAGGTTTGAAAACTCTTGTTTTTTTTTAAATGCGAAGTACTTATTTAGATAAATTTGAAAAGTATTTTTAAGCCTTTGGTTGCAATTACGCATTTAAACAGCCGTAATTTGTTTTAAAAAACACAACCTTATTTAACATTTTGGAGCAAAAATGGGACACCGGTGTCCCACTGAACGAAACACCGATTTCCCATTAATATTTTACCTTTTACGCAGAAAGGGACACCACTGTTCTGTGCTGTATTACATAACCAGAAAATTATTAAAATGCTAAATATAATATTTTCCCCTTATTTTACCGTAAATTAATGCAGAGTAATGAACAAAGTATGAAAAATACGTTGATAAAAATTCTGCGTCAAAGGGTTAATCCATGCTGACCGTAAAATCACACCCAATTTCATTTCATTTGGCGCCGAAGGCGCGGGAGGGTTGATGAGAAGATATGCAGAGTCCCTGTCCTCCAGTACGCATTTAGTCCAGTTGGTTTTGACTTTCACTCCACTTGACACTCCAAGGTTCCCCCCGTACATACCACAACTCGTGGTTTAACCGGGATGGGGCCTTGAAGAGCGCTCTGTTCATTTTTGAACAGACCCAAGGGCCGAGCAGACCCTTGGCCCAGCATCCCCCTGAGGTATCGTTTCACTTGAAGGATTTTATGACCACTAACATTTTTAACATCCCCAGCCATCATTTGTGAAGACTGTGGATCTTTGATCAGCTCGGCTCCCTCTATATAATCGGCTCGGGACCCTCCGGTTACGAGTCCGACGACTTACCGATCGGACTACAAAATCCCAAACTTTATCTAAATACAAAATTTTATCAAAATCGTTTGAGCCGTTTTCGAGATCCGAAATATATATATGGGTCATTTTCAAAATTGGGTGTCATTTGAAAATTTGAAGTGTGTAAAAAAAAATCTATGGATAAAGTATAATTCTGGAAAATAATTAATCAAACATACTTATATTACACTATTTTAATAATTTTCGTACAGTTTCTCTTTTAAATTTTTCATGTCTGATTTGTCATGTCTGTTACTAAATATGGTAACAGACATGACATTTTAAGAAAAAAAAAATTGTGGGGCAAAAAATTCTACAAAATTATTAAAAATTCTACTTGATTTAGAGTACAATCCCACTAAACTAAATTATCTAGCTGAAATAACTAATTAAAAAAATTATTTTATGCAAGTAATTAAGGTAACAGACATGACATAATAAAAATATACAAACAAATAAAAGACTTCTGCTTCCTTTAAAGAAAACTGAACAATCAAAATGACTGTTGCTATTTCTTGTTTCCATGTGCTTCAGTACTATAGAAGTGTTGTCATTCCAGAGTTCAATGCACAAGGTTTAAAAATTGTAAAAATGTGTATGGTAGCAGACATGACATTAATTTCTGGACAACTCTTTGATATTAGTTAAAAAATTAAAATTTTCACTTTTATTCAAATTAACTTTATTAAAATGTAATTTAAAGTATGAAGCATGATTGCAAAATATGGCAGAGTGGAAAATTTGACTACTAAATTCAAATTCTTGTTGTTCAACTTCAGTCTTTATTTTTGGGACAGCTGTATTTTTCGTTCCTCTTCAACTCATTCCTAAAAACCCATTTTCTTAACAAAAAATATTATTAAAAATTATAATGCCTGTATTGGAAATATTCTGCTAATAAACATACCATAAAGTAAATTGATTTAAAGTTACTCAAAAATTAAAAAAAAAATATTTTTTTGGCGGACAGCAAATGGCACCGAAAAATGAAAATGACCCATATACAAGAATTGCTTGTCTAATGATATTAGATGTAATTTTGTTTCGAAACTTAATATTTTAAGAATGAGTTCATAATTATTGATTTTTTACCTGAAATATCTTACTAAACACTCTTGAGGAGGAAAAAAAGTATTTTAAAACTAACTATAACACTTTTATACTCAATTTTGAAATCGCACTTGAAAAGTAAAGTAATCTGATTTTTATTTTCTGTAAGTTACCATAAAATTCAATAGATGTCGGTGGAAAATTACCACTGCTTTTATCCCATGGCTTTTGAATAAATGAAACAGCTTGTTATCTAGTGAAGCCTTGCTTTAACATTTCAAAAACAATAACAATTTAGCGTTGCCAAATACCATAATTTGAACTTGCGCTGATGTGATTAAATATGAAATCCAATTGTTATAACAAAACGTGATCGCCACGGAAACAGTAACAATGAAAGTAATCATAAAGAAAATGGCAAAATAAAAGCTTCTCAAACTTTCAATGAAGGCACAAAAAAACTGGGTTTTTCGTGAAAACTCGCGTTTTTACAGAAAAAACGCCGACTTAGATGAATTCAAAAACCAAAACTCCATCTGAATACAAAATCTTATCAAAATTGTTAGAGCCGTTTTCGAGATCCGAAAAATAAATAAATATATACACAAGAATTGCTCGTTTAAAGATATTAGATATATATACATGTATTGACTATTGCCCACATAAATACACCATATATTACACATTAAGGGAAAATATAAAGTTCACTATTTTCTGTATGTGTGGAAACTCTTATAGTCTCGCATCTGTTACTCTTCACATTACTATAAAATAATTTTATGCAATGTAGAATCCTACTGAGAATGGTGCTTTTTTTTTTACGTGTGTTGCAAAACATATTAATATTCTTTATCTCGAAATTCTGTTATAATTCGCTACAGATCTTATGGTATATTTTCTTTGAAACTCCTTTACATATATTTTTGAAGCTCCTATATATATATATTTTTTCCCTGCTATGACCCCTGTATACAGTAAATCCTCACATTACACCTGGGTACATTGCAAGCTCCATCATGTTCCATGATATTTTAAGCCCTATGGTAGGATTTTTTTGTGCTTTTTGTGACAAATTTTCTAGAACCAATTTATTTCTGCAGTGCTAGAGAATATTTCTTCAATAATAAATATATATGCAAAAGTCTTACAGTACCACAAGCTGTTAATATTTATTAATATGTTAACAATACTATAGCTTCATAGTTTTTAAAGCTAACGGATAGTTAAAGCAAAAATTATTTTCATTGATTTTTGTCTGCCCAACTAAAGATATTCACTGATTTCTCATCCTCTTATGTATATATTTGTACTGTATCTTGGTACTTTAATACAGCAAGCCTTTTACTGTTTCAGACATTAAATACTATCAATATTCTAACATGAACATTTATAATATAAAAAAAACTAGCCAAACTTCTTTTAAGCGAAAAAATATCATCGGCAAACAGAATGTTTTCCAACAAAACATTAAGCCATTTTTGGATGTAGGGCAATTAACTGAACTGTTTTAAGACTTCCGCTTAGAAACATGAAAGGGGGACCCCCACTTTTCCTCTAACGTCACAAATGATAAGCTTAAAATTGGGTTCTTCGATTGCCAAAAATTGCAACGGTGGAGCGCACCTGAATTATCTTCTTTTAGGTGACTTAAAGATAGCCTCAAATGGCGTTTTTAACACTTCAGCTTTGAAAATTTTCAGGAGAGAAAATTTGAATACATTCTTCTAAATTTGTCCAAGATTTCTTAAATTGTTTCTTAAAACTCCAATTTCAATATTTTTTTCTAGAAAATGTGCCTACTGCCTCTTCTCTCATCACCAAGGACAGGGAAAAGTTCTTAATACTTCTGCTTCAAAGAATTCCCAGGGAAGTTCTGAATCCCTTCCTCTAGGCTCACCAAAGATGGCATAAATCTGCATTTTTAAGACTTCAGTTTCAAAAATGTTTTATGAAGAGCATTCCCCCCCCCCTTTTTTCCTCACTAAAGACAGCCTTAAAGCTCTTTATCATTTCAAAAGAACCCCCAAAACCTCCTCCTCTTGTGTCACCCACAGGTAGTTTACTGGGCTTTCAGGCGTAAGAGCCCCGGTTTTGATGAGGATTTTTTTTCTAAATTGCTGATGAGGCGGATACATTTCGTGTGGGGTATCCTTCTCATTTTGAAAAAAAAAAAGTTCTTTTTTCCCTCCTCCCTTATCCAATAGCTGGATTTTTGTGGACAAAAGCTAACCTAAGAAAAACAATTTAGATTATTTGATGATTTTGAGGAGCATTTCCAAATTTTACAAAACAGTTTGCTACTTTGTGTAAAAATAAAAAAACTACACATAACCTTGTATCTAAGTATATTTTTGTGCTTTAATAAATCATTTAAATAATTTTTTTTTACCAATTATTTCAACTCTTACATTTACTAAATAAAAATAAATTTTCAAAACTTAAAAAACTAGGTCATGTTTTGGGCATACAACCATCATTAATTTCCCAAACTTGCATGTCTGTCATAGCAAAATAACAAAATATGTGATTAAAATAAATTAAAATTTATGTAAATTTTCATGAAACATATTTAGTAATAAAAAAAACTAAATTTGGATAATGGTGTTGATGTAAATTAACCTGCATGGAACTGAATAGAGATTTTCAAATGGGCATGGCTAAATGATGAGAGTGCAAGTCCTCTGCAAAAATTGGTAAATAAATAAGAAAGATAAAAAATAATAGAGTATCTAAAGTTAGTAATGTCTGTACGGTAGAGTAGCACAGTAGACAGGAATGAGTGAGTGTTATGGAAGCTGTTGCAATTGGATTTCATAATCAGTTATTCCAAAGCTTGCTGGGAGTATGTTGGCTTGTTTGGCACAAATCATCAGGCAAGTTGAAAATTCTAAAACCTGATCAGCCAATGCATTTATTCGTCGGCGACCATTATCACACACTCGTTTTTAAAAAAAGCCACCAGGAGCAAAGAAAGCAAATTTGTAATTTCGTTTTCCCGATGTCATGAAACTTTTATTTATCTGCATTAAAAAAATACATAAATAAGAGCTAAGTCCTTCAAACAAACAAATTCAATGAACGGGTCAAAACAGTTAACTATCCTCTAATGAAAGATTCATTAAAGAGAACAACATTGTCCATACCTACTTGTAACTGTTTTAGTCATTAGAAATTTAAACAGAACTACTTTGAAAACTATTTAACAGTTTTAATATCCCTATCTATCTTCACAGCATAATAACCTAATTTGAAAAATAATACATGAAATGAAGCCAATTATATTAAATAATATCGATCATTTTTCAGCAGAAATCTCATGTTATAAAAATGTCAATAATTACTGTATTTGACGATGGTGTCAATATTTGAGTTTTCAACAGATTGTTGAGTAATTTTTTATATGTTATCTCAAACACTGGTTTCTGGCATCAAAAACCCAACCCTGTGTTGCATTTTAGTGCCTTTTGGCTAAAATAGTTTATCAGCTTGTTACATGTTATTCCATTTTGAATTCTTTTTAATCATATATGCAAAGATGGTTCCTGTTTTATTTTCACAAAGCACTTGTTTAAGCATTCTTTTGAAAAATGTATGATTTGTTTTTTCTGAAGTCATTTCATGCTGAAAGTGTCAGTCATGGAGAGTTACAAACAGAAGTTAAAGAAAGTCGTAGATTTAAAAGCTCTAAATGTAGCAAATACTCTTGAATGATATCTTTCCTAAAAAAACTATCTATATTCTAAGCTCTAAATGTTGTACAAAATAGTTATATCATTCAAAGCTCAAATATTTGGTTAACCACACAAGCACTTGGTGCGAAAAACACATACCTTACATTCAGTTCAGAGAAAAATATGCCAGAACTCGCATAATGAGAAGAAAATTCACTCTCCATTCCTCTGAATGAATCGATAAAAGATTAGTTTTCAGATTATGACAATCGATACAATTATTACTGGCAGTTTATAAGAATAAAATAGAAACAAGATCTCCACTTTATGTAATTTATTTGTTTGTCAATGAAATTAAATACAATTATCAGTGCCATGTATTGGGGAAAAAAAAACATTTGTCTGTTTGGATCATTTTGAGAAAACACAAGAGCTTAATAGAACAATTTTGTACTCTATTTAGCACATTTTTGATTTTCAAGAAAGTTGTGGGTTATTTTTCAGATCGCCTTTTACTACATTTAGCAATAACCATCTTTTATGACTTCCATTTTTTTTACTTGAAATTTTTTTTTGAGTTTTTTCTGGACTGATTGCAACCTTGCAATCACTCTCCTACAGTCTGCATTATTTACACAATCATTTCTATTTTCAGTCTTGAAAGATGTACAAAGCATAGCTCAGAGGATTGTAATTCAATTTTCTCAAATCGCTTAGTTAGATATGACAATGTGTATGTGTGTTTTTTTTTCCAGAAAAAATATACATGGGCGGGATAAAAAGTTACTGGCAAATATCTTGAAAAATCATTGATTTGAAATAAATATGTAGTAGAGACGTACCGAGTAGCACTTTGGCCGAGTACCGAGTTACTAAGTACTCGGTATGACTAGTTGCACCACTGTTTATATAGTAATGATTTTGATAGTTAAAATACTTTAAGAGCACTTTTTATTTTTAAATTTTTCCTTAAGTACCTATTGCTTTACCCAAAATAGTCCCAACCTTTTTCTTACAATTATAAAAATGACTTAATTTTATATTCTATGTATTGTTGTCACTATGTCAAAAGCTCGAAATTGTAAAACAGTGATCTAAAAAATTCCCACTCTAAGTTTTCAAATGACTCAAAATAAATTGAAATTATGATTTAAGGGTTTCTTAGTATCAGTATATGAATATTCATCTTAGGGACCATTTGAACAGCTCCTGGTCAAAGGTGAATTTAACACACTAATATGTGACATGGAAAAGGTAGTTACAAACACATTCATACATTTTGCAACACAGAAAGTACATAGGCCCAGGGCCGAATTTAAGGGGTATGTTTTTAGGGTTCAAACCCCCTCAAAATTTTTCAAAACTGTTTCAAAATATGCTTTTTAATGCTCTTTTTACTGAAAATTATTACTATTTTAATTTTTAATTTTTCTCATTTACTTTTCAATTTCAGTTGAAAAATTTAACTATCATTATTGAATGATAGTACAAATTAATTGATTTATCTGCAGTGTTATTCTTTATTGTAGTTTTTGAAAACGTAATTTCATACCAACAATACACATTTTTAACTGGGGCGAAGATGCTTTATACACATCAAAAAATTTTTCCTTCATTGGACGGATATGTTATTTTATTTTTCATGTTAATGCCCCTTAAGCATCTATACTGTAACAAAAAGCAATAGAATATACAAATTGTAATTTTATTTATCATATAGATTTCACGAGAATTGTGCGGTAAAACCCTCCACGAAACAGTAGTCTGGTTACGGCCCTGCAATAGGCCCTTTAGCTAACTTTAACCCTGTATTGGTTTTATAAGTGGGGATTTTTTTTTTTTTTTTTGACTCTTGCATAGAATATAGTTTTATTTTATTAATGAAGCAAGTGTAAACTTAAGAATTGAATAAATACCTTTGTGCTGAAATGGAAAGTAGGAATAGTCAACCCTGTAACGCACAAAATTTGTAAGAATCTGCAATTTTGTGCGTTATAACATTGATTATTCCGATTTTAACTATAAACTTCTTTAAAATTCCATTACCTTAAACAATATTCAATTTTTACAACTACTGGGTATAGGCCGAGTACCGCATATTTATCGAGTACTCGGTACATCACTAAAATGTAGCAATTATCCTTATGTACATGCACCTTTTGTTTACATAGTTTTAAACTTTAGCTAAACTTATGTTATTTTGGAATGAACCCACCATTACTCATCTAATGCTTTGTCTTTTTAGGCACTATTGGAACCCGACGATTTTGCTCCTCGAGACACCATGGAAATTATTGTGAATATGTGCGTCGCCCTGGCGATGAGAGGGAATACCGGTCTTGCGTGTACACTTGTTTTACCGATGGATGCAACGGTGCTAAACATCTAATTATTTCATCATCTCTGATCTGGGCATCCGTGATACCTATCCTCGTCTATTTCATACAGTCATGGAAGTTATGAAGCCTTTTCACTACCCTGGAGTCATCGTACATGATCGATTATTTGGCATTCATTTGTTAAACTTACTGGGAACTATTTTCATTATATTCTCTTTTTTGGAGCATTTATTTCTAAGGAATGACACACAAGCTTGCAAGTACCATGGCATTTGTGTAATAGATATATATATATATATATTTTAATTGTGGAAAAGAACTAATTTAAGGTAAAATATGTACTTTTAACTAATTACTTTCAATAAAAAGACGTGCTACTTAAATGTTTAATTTTTTAAAGCAATAACCAATTAAATTTGAAGGTAATCAAATTTTGCATCATGTAATACTGTGTTAGCTTCTATAATTTATTAACCATCACAAAGTTTAACTGAATTTCCTTTTTTTAATCGTAGTTATTTTAAAGCAATTATTTATTTTTTCAATTCAATGTCTTAATTTACTATCAAAATAACATTTTTCTATTGTACTTGAAAGCTTGGTGTTGAATTCTCAATATTCTACAGATTTTTCTATGATAAGTCAGAATATTGTGCAGAACTGTTCTCAATCCGCCCAATTTTGCATCATTTGTTAAAGGTATAATTTTTTATTTATATATGTGATACCTTTTCTGAAAATTCTGAGAATGGTATTCATTTTAAATGCAATGTATCTAATTTTTCAGTTTAATGTCTTAGTTTACTATCAAAATAACTTTTTTTTTATTGTACTCAAAAGCTTGGTTTCTTAATTGTCAATAACAGACATATTTTTCAATTATAAGTCAGATTATTGATTATCCTTACTGTGTAGAACCATTCTCAATCCGTCCAGTTTTTCATCATTTTTTTTTTAAAGTTGTTTAGTATTTACAAAATATATTAATCATAACATTTGTGTGAATAATTTTCAGCAAATTCAAAGAATGGTATCCATTCTGCATGCAGCTAATTCTCACAAACACCACTTAAGAATAACAGCATTGCTACTATTAGCTAAAAAATAAAAGTTAGCTACAATATTGAACAATGCAGTGCAACCTTGTTACTTAAACTGAGAAGAAAGGCAATCCGTCCAATATGGGTAATAAACTGGGTTGATGGGTTTTTGATGCATGAGATTTCGTTAGTTCGTTCGTTTTTGGGCTATATGCCCAGGTTTTGATGAGGACTACAATCTAGTGTTTTGCCTCCATTACATATGATTTTTATTACATACATCTTGTACAGACAATGTATGAAAGAGTTACATCACTAAGGAAGGAAAGTACATCCGGAACTAGGGTGGGAGTCGAACCCACCGTCTCGGAATTATCGGCAACACGCCTTAGACCGCTCGGCCACCAAGACCACTGCATGAGATTTGACTGTTTAAACCATAGTTTAAAGTGTCACAAAAAAAACCTTGTCAAATGTTCATGAGAAAATTGATAAGTAAAATTTATTAATTTTAATGGCTAATTTGTAAATATATGCTGAAAATAGCATTATATGATTTATTTAATCTTGTATATAAAAAAATATGATCAGGACTATTTTTTTCTAATCATCCTGTATATTTTAATCTGATTCTTTATAACAGGTGCTTTAAATCTTTGAGGGTGGTGAGCGGCAGGGATGATGAAATTATTAAACCTGTGTGAAACTTCTATTGATTTCCTCTTCGTAAATTTTATTTCAGTATAAATAATTTTACTTTTAAACAAACTTTATCACTCAAATTTAATAGTTTGAAACAAAAGTGTGGAAAATAAATTGAAAGTGAGAAATTCAATAATTAGAGAAGATGTTTAAATTAGTGGCGCCATCTATGCTGTGCAGTTATAAATATGGAGATTAAAGTGTTTATTTTCCTTTTAGAATTTTATTTCTATCTAGGCAACTTTGCATAAAGATTAAATAACTTTCAGAGGATGTCAGAAAATATTTGATACTGTAACATTCATATTTTTCATAAAGATTTTTTTTTTTTTTTTATAATGGTAGACTTACTCTTTGTGTTTTTCTGCTCTTTTTCCCCATCTCTCTTATATTTTTAGCTATACTAAATTTAAGTTTTTTTTTTATTTAAAAATAAAATGAAACAGTTAATAATGTCAAAACACAATATTCTGAGACATCAGTGTGGAGTTCTCTCTCTAGAAGCCATGCTGCCATTTTACAAATAATATTATTTATTTTACGCAGTTAACATCAATATAGTTTGCAATTGTTCTTACTTTAGCATGAAGTGTGTTACTTTCAGAAATAAAGATCCTAGAGCAAAAAAAAAAGAAAAATATGCAGAAAATTCTTTAACATCAGAAAATGAAAATAACTAAAGCTGACTTCCAGAAAGCTGCGGACACGGCGACCATTGTCGCAGAATCAGGGAGACAGTGTGCAGAAAGATTTTTGATTGTGAGGGGAAAAAAGGGCTAAGAAAAAAAAACTATGAATCTATAGTATTAATGTTAACATTTTTATAAATATAAACACCTTGTGTTACTGTAAGATGGTTGTATATATATTTATTATTGAAGAATATTCTAGTGTTGCAGAAAGAAATTGGTTCTAGGAAATTTGTCGCAGAAAGCAGAAATAAATTCTGCCACAGGGGCGACATCAAATGATTGTTACTGCATTTTTAGTACAGTTAATTCTGTCCAATAACTATATAACTTTTTTTTTCCAGAAGCCTTTTCTGAATGAAAATGTGAAATAAGAAATTGTTATTTTGAAAGGGTAATAAATAACTTAAAAGGGGAACTTTGTATGTTATGCAAATGTATGTGTTAGTTTTTAACCTTTCTTTTCTTTTCAATTTTTATTAATAAGAAAGTAAAATGGATTTTAGTTTTTTAGTTTCTTCTTTAAAAAGGTCTGTACTCTCGTGTTTAAGTCGAAACGCATTTTTAAAAGTGTTTGTGTGTTATGCAATATTAATGGTGGTAAAAACTTCTAACTGCATTGTTTCCAACTATTAGATATGGTAAAAATCAAATATTTTATGCCTTTCAGCAGAATAAGTCCTCTTAAATTTCTGCATTGAATATTTTCCCATTGCACATTTCTAATGAATGATGAATTTTTGTTGTTACTCTCTTGATAAAAACATGAAAAATGATTGTTAGAATGGAGAAATCAGTTGTTCTTGTTATACATACATGTGATTCTTCAGCCAATTGGCTGAAATCAGCCAATTTGATTGGCAAAACATAGTTCCGTCCTTCTACCGATCTGCCTTAAAAAATTTCCCATCTGCTCTAAAATTTTCAATCTATTTAAAATTTTCATAATCTCTAGATGAAGATAATGGGAGGCGACGGTGATTTACCCAGCTTTTTGGAGCATTCTTCGCTTGCTTGATTTTGGTTAGAAATTTCAATTTGAAAGTAAAAATTAAATAAAATGTAACAGTTTGAGAAACCAAAATGATAAAAGTTAAAAATTAAAAATTGTAGTAACATTTTATACTGAATGCATTTAATAGCACTTTTGGCCGTCGAACCAACCAGTCACAATATGTCAAATATTTTCAGCCAAATTATTTTGAAAGTAATCACATGTATGGTTATAGTAATGCAAGTGTTTTTAGCTCTTATAGTGAATTTATTATTAATGTCATCTCCAATTCTGTTAAATATTTTAACTGGACTAAGAATGTACTTTTTTTTAACCTTCATTATAATTTGAAATTTAAGGGGCAAAACTACATCAAATTAAAATCAATGAGGAATTTTTATTATTACGTGTCATTGCACTCCCGCTTTCCCCATCCCTCCTGTTTCCAATTCACTACATTAACCCTCCTGGGTCCTTCGGGGTCATAAATGACCCCAATGCAATTTCTGTTTAATATATCTTATGTTGATCAACCATTTTTTTTAATGGCATTGTGACTTTTTTCTTTTAGGATTTTTATGCAAAATAATGCAGTTATTTAATTTTTTTATTAGCGAATTTGCATTTTTTGCACACAAGACCCCGGAATGCTAAAAAAAAAGGACATTGCAACTTTTGTTCAAGGGAACTAGATAGAAAATGTAGCGAAAAATGTCATTAGTGTTTGAAATTCACTAAGCTTTGCTCTAAAATCATTTTTAATGCTTAAACTAAATAATTTTACTTTGATTGCTTCTTTTTATTTTTATGTTTTTATCATTGAAAAGTGTGCGAACTTGAAAAATGCCATGTAACATTCAATAATTATAAATTAATGAAAAGAAGCATTGGGATCGCTTATGACCCCAAAGGGTACAAAATGATGAGTAACTGAAATGGGAGGGACCGGACCCACGAGGGTTAAACAATTACCCCTCAAATGTATTTTGCCCTTTTTTGGATATGTCGCATTTTTCTTTGTCTTCTGAAAAATTATATTTTAAAAGAAATTCAGCTTTACAGTTAATGTAGCCATAATATATTAAAAAAATTATATTTCTCAGAAGAAGTATTTTCGCTTTTTAATCAGTAAACAAAACTGATGTTGTCCTATGGATCTGAATTTGTCGCAGTTGCAACTGCAACTCTCAATTCGTATTGTACCATAAAATAATAGAAATATTTCGTTATTTTTAAAGCTCAATTAGCTTTTGTTTTTATTCAAAACACTATACTGTAAAGAGATATTAGTAGCATATTTAAAAAAAAAGTGTAGTTGAAACACTTTTTGTTAGTGTCCAGTTTTTTTTTATTTTTTAAATCATTCTAGTCCCTTATTGCAAAGATACCGCTATATTTTATTTATGAATTCATATCTAGTATTGCTCAATCTTGCCATTGGAATGTGCCTAAATGGATAGAATATTGTGTAATAATTTGCTTGTGTATATATTAAATAAATGTATGCATCATGCAAACAATTGTTCTGTGCAATAGCTCCATATTCAATCTCATTAAGTTAAGGAAAAAACTAAAATATCCGAGTTATATTTGATACTTTTAACCTTTTGGATCCGGACTATTCTACTAGAAGTTTTCCTTTTGAAATGGGCGGTACAAGTGTTGAACCGTAGATCCCTTTTTCTCTGAAAACGTGCAATGGCAAGCACTTAGGTTTTATGACTTCGTAATTCGAAAAAAAAAGCCGTAATCCCCCAGTAAGGGAGTATGAACTCTTGGAAAAACCCCCTAGTCCAAAGGGTAGAAGCGAAGATTTCAACCCCGTCCTCAAAGGAAAAAAGACTTGCGGTACAGCAGGTGTACCACCCAGTATTTAAAGGTTAACAATATTTGGTGGAAAAAATTTCGCACACTCCGTCCACTTTGTGATGTGCCTTCTGGTTTCAGTGAAATGCTTTTACTAGTATAAATAATTCAAAGGAAAAAACTTTAATAAGCCTAAAAAACAGATTAAAGTACAATATCATGTTTAGAAAAATTCTATTAAATGGATGACACATGTTATGTTGAAAATCATCAGGAAATTTATTGTTGGGTCTTTTTTGAGAAGACTACGGACTCTGTATTATTTTAGTAAATTAACTTATATATCCTATAGGAACCAAAATTGCATTATTTATTTGTGGAATTGGTATTTAATAATCAAATTTTACTGTCAACTTATTGCTTTATAATGCTTAATATATGTTGAATGAAATGTTTATATTTGTGCACTATTTTACATGTTAGAATAGCATTAGCTCTGTGAGCTATGATGGTTCAAATTCGGTGATATATTGTTTTCTTTAATTAGAGGGAATTGTGTTTTTACAATTTTAAACAAGATCTGATTTTCTATTGCATATTTTGGTAATTTTTTCTTAAATAAAATGTATTTTATGCAATTTAAATCCTTGTGTCTTTTTTTTTTAACTAGTTATAATTTCCGATTTTGAAAGCCTTAATTTCTTTTCAAGCTGTAGGGCTCGCCTCATTAAAGAAGCTTAAAATTTTTTATTACACAAGGTAAGGTCGAGATTAGCAGTCGGCACTTGCCAATGGCGACTAAAAAGTTTTATTTGGAGACTTCAAAAGGTGCTGCTGTTCGCCAAAGTGGCAACCTACTTTTTTTCGGAACAAAAATACAAAATACCAATGCATCGCGCCAATTATGAAAAGAAAATAGCTATCCCGAGGTGTTACTAGCGGCCAATGTTAACTTTTAGAGCAAATCTTCTCATCTGCTTTGCAGAACATAATTTCATACATAATTTCAGTCTAAAAAATGCAAATGGAACTTTGGTTTTCTTTAAATATTTTTTCAACAAACTTATAATTAATCAGTAATTTAAATATATATTAAACAAAGCATCCATGTGCATTAATTTTTTGTTTTATTTTCATTTTGTCTTATTTGGATTTCAAAATGAACAATTTAATTTTTTACAAAAGGTTTGCAAGTTTTTTTTTTTCTTTAAACCTTTTTCTTTAGTAATTCAGTTGAGATAATTATATGCAAGCACATAATGTAATATTATATGTAATGAAGGAGAGTGAGTTTACTGTTTTGGAACAGGGTTCAAAGTGGCCACTAATTTTTTTGAGCTTACTGGCCACTGTCAAAGCTTTTTAGTCTCAAGCTTTAGAACTGCAAGGCAAACTATTACTAAGCTATAATTTTTCATGTGCACTCACACAAGAAAAAAAAAAGTGTGAAGTAAAATTAAATCGATGTTAGAAAATAAGAATTAACAATTTGTCAACCTTTGGCATTGAGTTTGAGCAGCAGAGTAAGAACATCAATATTCTTTCCTAATTACACCAAAGGTTAAAAAAAAAAATGTGCAAAAGCGTACCCATTTCATTAATCTTTGAATTATGCAGTATTTTAAACATTTATCTTTCCTGTTTTTCTCATTGCTAAATATAAATCGGAATGAATTCCTTTTGATATGAATGAATGACTGAATTTATGAACAGATAAATGAGTTTAAGATTTTATTAATGAAAGGAATTAATTTATGAAGAAAAAAATTGATGGATAAATAAAGTGATATATTTTTGATGATATAAATAAATGCATGAGGGAATAAACAATGAATCTATAAGGTTATGAAAAAAAATGAATTTTTAAATGAAAGACTGAATTTATGAATGAATAACTGAAGGATTTATGAACACATAAATGAATTTATGAATTAATAAATAACTTCATGAATGACTTATTTATAAACAAGTTGAATAAATGAAGTTAAAAAATGAATTTATGAACGCAAATGTTTAAATAAATACGTGAAGGAATTTTTGAATATTTATTCGTAAAATCATCCATTTATTGCTGAAAAGAATGACTAAATGCTTCAATGAATGAATAAATAATTATATGAAAAAAATCAGTTTTATAATGAATGAATATATAGATGAATTCATGGATGAATTAATATATTAACTTTCGAATGAATGAAATTGTGAATTTACAAATGACTTTTTTAATAAATTAATAAATATATTTGTTAAATTAATTTTTTTCATAAATATTTAAGAGAATAAATACGTGAATAATTTTTTAAATAATCAAATAATGAGTTTAGGAGTGAATAAATTTATAAAATATCAAATGAATGAATTTATGAATAAATAAATGAATAATTAAATTAATAAATTCACACAGATTTGAATAAATTAATTTATGAATGAATGATTAGGTACATAAATGAATTTATATACGAATATGTTTATAAAAAAAGAATGAATAAAAAAGTTTAACAAATGAATTTTTGAAGAGATGAATGAATTTATGAATCATTGAATAAATTAATGAATTTAGGAATGAGTAAATGAATGAATTTAAGAACGAGTTAATGAATTTTATAAATTAATGAATAAGTAAAAATGAGTAAATGAATAAATTCATTTATTGACTCATAACAGAATTTATAAACAAATGAATTCATAACTATATTTATCAATAAGTATATCAATTTTTAAACTAATAAATTTATGAATCAATGAGTTTATAACAAAAAGAATGAATTAATAAGTAACCAAATAATGACTAACGAAATTCAATTATGAATGAATTTATGAATGACTGATTAAATATAAATGAATGAATGATTGGAATTACAATGCTCGACAGAAGAAAAAAAACATCAAAATGCTTCTGACATTTTTGCTGACTGCGTAAAGCAATTCCCTGAATCCAACATCACCCAAGTCTCCCCAAACACCCAATTTTTTTAAACAGTTGTATTCTCTTGTGCCACCCAGGTTGGCGATTTGGGGTGCACTCTTCACTTTTCCGACTGTGCCGTCATTTGGTGTGAAGTCCGACTTACACAGTACACACATATGCCAAAGGGACCCGTTTACAGGGTGGGCATCCGTTCACATCACAACACATTCACACAAAGAAAGGACAAGGACGGGAGAGAGAAGGTACGTCCATCCCTGAGCCGGGATTCGAACCTGCAAAATCCCCATCCGGTGTCAGAATTCTCTGATCACTAGAGACAAGGTTGTCTGCTGAAACAGCGTTCCCAATTCTTTCTCCATTTTCCAGTTTCCTAGAGAGTAGTTTTATTGGAGAGAGAGCACTATGTTTTAACTTATCTCTGTTAGCCTTCTGATAAGTGAGAAACAGTATTGTGCGCTGTGCTATTTCCAAAAAATAGTGGAAGATGGAGAGACACGAGGGTCATATTGGATTTCAGGGGGTTATTTTACAAAAAAGCAGCAATAATATTGTCAGAAGCGTCTAGAAAAAGTTTCTTCTTTTTCTTGTTCTGCCGCGCAGTATGATTAAATGAGTAAATGATTTTTCTTTCATTCGATCATAAATTCACTAAAAATAAAGGCATTTATAAATGAATTAATAGATAAATACATTTATGAATTAATAAAAAAATAAGTTCTCTAATAGCTGTATTTAAGAAAAAATGAATTCCTAAATAAATGAATGAATGATTTTTGAAAAAATAAATGAATTTATGAGCGATTATATGAATTTGAAAATGAATTTAAGAATGAAGGAATTTATGAACAAGGGCGGATCCAGAAATGTTTCAAAGGAGAGGTGCTTAATTTTGTTACGTCTTCTTTACTACACATCTTGTTTTGTAAATATTAACCTTATATGTTTTGGACTTGAATTGCGAAACTTATAATGAGGAGAGCCGTAAATATCCCTTCTGCTAGCATCAAAGCCAGGGGTGCCAATCCCCCCCCCCCAAAAAAAAAAATTTTTTTTTTCCATAATCCTATTGTGCTTTTTATGTTATCCCTCTTTTTTATTTTGTTTATTTTTTTAAATATCATTTATTATTTTTTAAATATTTTTTTTAATATTATTATTATTTTTTAAATATTAATTGTTTGTTTTTTTTTAAATATTTATTTACTTTAAAATATTTTTATTTATTTTTTTTAATTATAAATATTATTTTTTATACATTATTAACTTTTTTAAAGTACTAATTATGCGCAGAATAGAATCGCTTTTTTCCCCTTCCAAACATTCCAAGTACACACAAAAAAAAATAAAGAAATAAATAAAGCAATAATTTAAATTAAAAAAAAATAATGAATAATTTACGTTAAAAAATCAGTAAATAATTTAATTAAAAAAATTAATGAATAATTTAAATGACTAAATAAATTAGTTTAAAAAAATCCCCCTCAAAAATTTTGATGGCGCAACTTGCGCCATAATCCCCCCCTGTGGGCACCCCTGATCAAAGTTATGCTAATCAAAAAAGGCATTTGCCTCTTTTGATCTTCAATATTGAAAATTTACAAGCCGTGAGTCCTTCAAGGGAGGGGCGATCGCCACTCCTTTGTATCCACCCCAGCCACTAGACAAGATGGTCTGCTGAAACAGCGCTCCCATTGTTTTTTCAGTTTCCCAGAGAGAAGTTTTATTTGAAGAAGAGGGCACTATAATAACTTACCTCTGTTAGCTTCTGATAACTGAGAAAAAGTATTGGGCACTATGCTATTTCCAAAAAATAGTGGTGATGGAGGGAAACGTGGGTTATGTTCGGTTTCAGGGTTTTTTTTTAACATAAAAAGTAGCAAAATTATTGCCAGAAGCGTCTAGAAAAAGTTTTTTCTGCCGCGCAGTATCATTAAATTTTTTTTATTCAATCATAAATTCGCTCAAAATAAATTAATTTCTAAATCAATTAATAGATAAATGAATTTATGAATGAATAAATAAGTTCTATAATAATTATATTTATGAACAGATTAATTCCTAAATAAATGAATGAACAAATGAATTTATGAGCGAAAATATGAATTTAAAAATGAATTAATAAATTCAAGAATGAAATGAAGATTTTAAGAACGAATAGAGAAAATTTTTGTGAATGAATTGATGAATTTATGAATGAATTCTTTAATAAATTTCAGAATTTAAGCCTAAATAAAAGAATTTATGAATGAATGAATACATTTAAGAATGAATAAATTAGTTTGAGTAAATAAATTAATTTAGGCATGAATAAATGGATTTATTAAGGCATGAATAAATTCATTTATGAAAGCAGTTATATATTTAAAAAATAAATGAATTTGAACATGAATAAATGAATTTATCAATGAATTAATGCTCTTAAGATAGAAAAAGAAAATTTAAAAAGTGAATAAATGAATTGATAAATGAATTAACGAATTTAAGCATTAACAAATGAATTTATGAGTGAATCAAAAAAATTAAGAGTGAAAAGAAAATATTTAAGAATTAATAAATGAATTGATGAATAAACAAATGAGTTTAACCATGGGAAAAATTAATTTAAGAACGAATTTATGAAAGAAAGATTGAATTTAATATAGAGTAAATGAATGAATTTATGAATCAATGAATGAATAAATTAATTTAAGAATGAGTAAATGAGTGAAATAACTACAATGAATGAATCCAATTCTTGCTTCATAACAAAATTTTTAAACAAATGAATTCATAACTATATTTATTAATAAGTATATCAATTTTTAAACTAATAAATTTAAGAATCAATTAATTTATGATTAAAAGAATGAATTAATAAGTAACTGAATAAATGACGAAAGAAATTTAATTATAAATGAATTTAATAATGTATAGATGAATAAATGGTTTAATATAAATGATTAAATGGATGGTTTGATATAAATGAATGAATGGATGGTTTGATATAAATGAATGAATGGATGGTTTGATATAAATGAATGAATAGATGGTTTGATATAAATGAATGAATAGATGGTTTGATATAAATGAATGAATGATTGGAATAACAATGCTCGGCAAAAAAAAAAAAAACATCAAAATGCTTCTGACATCATTCTTGCTGAATACGTAAAGCAACTCCTTGAGTACAACATCATCCAAGTCTCCTCAAACCCACGATTTTTTTAAAAAACCGAGTTGTTGTTTCTTGTGTCACTCAGGTTGGCGATTTGGGGTGCACTGCTTCACTTTTCGAACCATGCCGTCATTTGGTGTGAAGTCCGACCTACACAGTACACACGTATGCCACAGGGACCCGTTTATAGGGTGGGCACAGTACACATGTGCCACAGGGACCCGTTCATAGGGTGGGCATCCATTCACCAGCATAACAACACATTCACACAAATAAAGGACATGGACGGAAGAGAGAAAGTACACCCATCCCTGGGCCGGGATTCGAACCCGGAAACTCCCCATTCGTGGTTAGACTTCTCTGACCACTAGGCAAGGAGGTCTGCTGAAGCAGCGTCCCAATGTTTTTTCAGTTTTCTAGTTTCGTAGATGATTAGTTTTATTTGAAGAAGAGATCACTATATTAACTTATCTCTGTTAGCCTTCAGATAACTGAGAAAAGTATTGGGCGCAATGCTATTTCTAAAAAATAGTGGGTGATGGAGGAAAATGGGAGTCATGCTCGGTTTCAGGGGGTTATTTTACACAAAAAGCAGCAAAATTATTGTCAGAAGCGTCTAAAAAAAGTTTTCCTTTTCTTTTTCTGCCGCGCAATATAATTAAATGAGTAAATAAGTTTTTTTCATTCAATCATAAATTCGTTCAAAATAAAGGAATTTATAAATGAATAATAAGATAAATGAATTTATGAATGAATAAAAACGTTCTCTAATAATTGTATTTATGAAGAGATGAATTCCCAAATAAATGAATGAATAAATGATTGATGTACACATAAATGAATTTATGTATGAATTATTTCATAAATTTTAGAACTTAAGCATGAGTTTATGAAATTTATGAACGGATGAATACATTTAAGAATGAATAAGTTAGTTTATGAGTGAATAAATGAATTGAGGCATGAATAAATATATTTATGAATCAATGAAGTAATTTAGGTATGAATAAATGCATTTATGAATGAATTAATTCATTTAAGAATGAATAAAGGAATTTAAGCATGAATAAATAAATTTATAAATGAATTAATGATTTTAAGCATGAATAAATGAATTTATGATTGAATTAATGAATTTAAGCATTAACAAATGAGTTTAGGAGTGAATTAAAGAATTTAAGAATGAACAAATTTATTTAAGAAGGAATAAATGAATTGATGAATAAACAAACGAGTTTAAGCATTGAATAAATGAATTTACGAATGAATTAAAGCACTTAAGAATGAATAAATGAATTTCTGAATGAATTAATGAATTGATGAAGGAATTTATGAATAACTGAATTAATAAATTCATTTTTGAATGAACTAATTAATGAATGATTAGGTAAATAAACGAATTCATATATGAATATGTATGTAACAAAAGAATGAATAAATGAATTTTGGAAAAATTTATGAATCAATAAATTCATGACTAAAAAAAAGAATTAATAAGTAACCGAATAAATGATTAAGAAATTCAATTCGAATGAATGTATGGATGAATGAATAAATGGTTTAATATAACTGATTCTTGCCGATTGCGTAAAGCCACTCCCTGAATCCAACATCACATAAGTCTCCCCAAAACCCACGATTTTTTTAAACAGAGTTGTATTCTCTTGTGCCACCCAGGTTGGCGATTTGGGGTGCACTCTTCACTGTGCCGTCATTTGGTGTGAAGTCCGACTTACACAGTACACACATGTGCCACAGGGACCCGTTTACAGGGTGGGCATCCGTTCACATCAAAACAACACATTCACACAAAGAAGGGACAAGGACGGAAGAGAGAAAGTACATCCGTCCCTGAGCCGGGATTCGAACCTGGAAACTCCCCATCCGGGGTCAGACTTCTCTGACCACTAGACAAGGTAGTCTGCTGCAACAGCGTTCCCAATGCTTTCTCAATTTTCCAGTTTCGTAGAGAGTAGTTTTGTTTGAGAGAAAGAGAGCACTGTATTAACTTATCGCTGTTAGCCTTCTGATAACTGAGAAACAGTATTGTGCGCTATGCTAGTTCCAAACAGTGGGAGATGGAGGGAAACGGGGGTCATGTTCGGTTTCAGGTGGTAATTTTACACAAAAAGCAGCAAAATATTGTCAGAAGTGTCTAGAAAAGTTCTCTTTTTCTCTTTCTTCCGCGCAGTATAATTAAATGAGGAAATGATTTTTTTTCATTCGATCATAAATTCGTTCAAAATAGAAGGAATTTATAAATGAATTAATAGATAAATGAATTTATTAGCGAAAATATGAATTTAAAAATGAATTAACGAATTTAAGAGTGGAATGATTATTTTAAGAATGAATAAAGGAGTTTATGCATGAAATATTGAATTTATGAATGAATTGTTTAATAAATTTCAGAATTTAAGCCTGCATAAATGAACTTGAGAATGAATGAATACATTTAAGAATTAATAAATAAATTGATAAATGAATTTATGAATCATGAATTTAAGCAAGAATAAATTAATATATGATTGAATTAGTTCATACAAGAATGCATAAAATAGTTTATGAGTGAATAAATGAATTGATGATTCAATTAATGAATCTAAGCATTAATAAATGAATTTATGATTGAATTAATACAATAAAGAATGAAAAAGGAATTAATGAATGAATTAATGAATGAATTAAGTAATTAATGAATGATTTGAGTAATTAATGAATGCAATATTTAATGAATTTCTGAATTAAGGCCTGAATAAATAAATTTAAGTTTGAACAAATAAATTTAAAGTTAAATAAATGAATGAGTTTCAATAGGTGAATTTATGAATGAACTAATACATTTTAGAATGAATAAATTAATTTAAATGTAAATGAATGTATTGATTAATGAATTAATGAATTACAGAATGAATAAATGAATTTATGAATGAAATAATGGATTTATGAATGAATTTATGAATGAATTAATGAATTTATGAATGAATTTATGAATGAATTTATGAATGAATTTATGAATGAATTTATGAATGAATTTATGAATGAATTTATGAATGAATGAATTTATGAATGAATGATTTTAATGCTGAATAAATGAATTTATGAATGAATCGTTAGATTTAAGAATGAATAAATTAATTTAAGTGGATGAATAAATTAAAGCATGAATTAATGAATTAATTGAAACATGAATTAGTGAATTTAAGCATGAATTTATGAATTAATTAATGATTTTAAGCATGAATAAATGAATTTTTGAATGAATTAATGATTTTAAGCATGAATAAATGAATTTTTGAATGAATTAATGATTTTAAGCATGAATAAATGAATTTATTAATGAACCAATACGTTAAGAATGAATAAATCTAAAAGTGAATGAATGAATTGATGAATGAATTTTTGAATGAATTGATGATTTTAAGCATGAATAAATGAATTTATTAATGAAACCAATACGTTAAGAATGAATAAATTAATCTAAAAGCGAATGAATGAATTGATGATTGAATTTATGAATCAATTAATAAATTCAAGAGTTTATGCATGAAAAAATGAATGATTGAATTAATGCATATAAGAATGCATTTATTAATTTATGAGTGAAAAGGAATTTATGAATCATTGAATTTATGCTTGAGTAAATGAATTTACGCTTGAATAAATAAATTTACGCTTGAATAAATGAATTTACGCATGAATAATTGACTTTAGGCATGAATAATAAATTTGAACATGAATAATAAATTTATGACTGAACATTTAAAACTGATTAAATTAATTTAAAAGGGAATAAATGAAATGATGAATGAATAGAAGCATGAATTAGTGAATGAATTGAAGCATGAATTAGTGAATGAATGGAAGCATGAATTAGTGAATGAATTGAAGCATGAATTAGTGAATGAATGGAAGCATGAATTAGTGAATGAATGGAAGCATGAATTAGTGAATGAATTGAAGCATGTATTAGTGAATGAATTGAAGCATGAATTTGTGAATGAATTGAAGCATGAATTAGTGAATGAATTGAAGCATGAATTAGTGAATGAATTGAAGCATGAATTAGTGACTTTAAGCACGAATAAATGTATTTATGAATGAATAAATTAATTTTAAAATGAATAAATGAATTAATACATTCAAGAATTAATGAATTTATGAGTTTAGGCATAAATAAATGAATTCATGATTGAATTAATACATATAATATTGCATAAATTAAATCATGAATGAATAAATGAATTTATGATTGAATTAATGAATCTAGGAATAAATAAATGAATTAATGAATGAATTAAAGAATTTATGAATTGAATTATTGAATTTTTGAATGTAAGCCTGAATAATGAATTTAAGCATTTAATTCAAGCAAGCATCAAAGAATTCTTGTATGAATTAATACATTCAATGAATAAATTAATTTAAAAGTGTATAAATGAATTGACGAAATATTTAATGAATTTAAGCATTAACAAATGAATTTATGAGGGAATTAAATTTAAGAATGAACAAATTTGTTTATGGAATAAATGAATTGA
Source organism: Uloborus plumipes (assembly GCA_038373865.1). Classification (NCBI taxonomy): domain Eukaryota; kingdom Metazoa; phylum Arthropoda; class Arachnida; order Araneae; family Uloboridae; genus Uloborus; species Uloborus plumipes. The sequence continues at coordinate 45,987 of JAXGGA010001730.1, read as the reverse complement.
TAAACAAATTAGTTTAAACATGAATAAATGACTTTATGACTGAATTGATACATTTAAGCAGGAATAAATGAATTTATGAATGAATTAGTACATTTAAAAATGAATTAATAAGTTGATGAATGAATTAATACATATAAAAAATCACAAATTAATTTATGGGTGAATAGATGAATTGATGATTCAATTAATGAATATAAACATGATTAAATTAATTTATGGTTGAAATAATACATTGAAGAATGAATAAGAATAAATTAATGAATTTATGAATTTATAAATGAATTAATGCATTTATGAATGAATTAAAGAATGATTTAATGAAGAAACTAAAGAATGAATTAAGAAATTCATGAATGAATTATTTAATAAATTTCTGAATTTCAGCCTGAAAAAATGACTATGCATGAATAAATGAGTTTATGCTTGAATAAATGAATTTGAGCATGAATAAATGAATTTAAGTATGATTAAATGAATTTATGAATGAATTAATACATTTAAGAATGAATAAGTAAATTTATGAATGAACTAATACATTTAAGAATGAATAAGTAAATTTATGAATGAACTAATACATTTAAGAATGAATAAGTAAATTTATGAATGAACTAATACATTTAAGAATGAATAAGTAAATTTATGAATGAATTAATACATTTAAGAATGAATAAGTAAATTTATGAATGAATTAATACATTTAAGAATGAATAAGTAAATTTATGAATGAATTAATACATTTAAGAATGAATAAGTAAATTTATGAATGAATCAATGCATTTAAGAATGAATAAAAAAATAAAAAAATAAAATTTATGAATTTAAGCATGAATAAAATAAATGAGTGTCTTTATTAAAAAAATGACTAAATTAATTTACGAGGAATACATAAATTGATGAATAAACTAATGAATTTAATCATTAATAAATGAATTTATGAATGAATTAATACATATAAGAATGAATTGGTTTATAATTGAATAAATCAATTCATGAATAAACTTATTGTGGAAAAATAAATGAATGAATGTAGAAATGAATAAATTAATTTGCGTATTAATGAATTTATTAATGAATAAATAAATGACTTTACGAAGGAATAAATAAACTTATGAATAAATAAATCGATAAATGAATGAAAAGATCCAAAAAATGAATAGTAAATGTATCAACTAATTTATTCACTTAAAAACAAATTTATCAATAAATACATTTTATGATAAATAAATTTATGATAAATAAATTTATGAAAAATAAATTTTTGAATTTAATAATAAATGAATAAGTTAATGAGCACAAATTTATGATAAATAAGTGAATTTACAGATGAAAAATTGAATTTACAAAAGAATGAGGTTATATAAATTAATAAATGAACGAACGAATAAAATGGTTATTCAGTTTTTTTGAATAAATAAATGAGATGACTAGTGAATGAAGTAATTACACAGCGGGCAAAAAGAATCTCAAAATCTCTTCTAACACCATTCTTGTTGATTATGTAAAATGACTCCATGAATCCGAGTATAATCACCGTCACCTCCTCCTTTTTGGAGCAGCGCCCTCTTTTTTTTTTTTTTCTTCAGTTTTCGATCATTTTATAGCAAATATTTTTATTTGGAGGGGAAGAGAGCATTTTTTAATAGTTACTGCTCTTTTGAGAGGCAAGAGAGGTTATAAGTTGAAAACAATGAGCATATGCTGCTAGTTGGGAGAATGATATTTGTGTTCCCCCCCTAAAATATTTAATAAATAATCAAAAACTATCTTTTCCCGTTGGATTTTTTTTTTACATTTTTTTGTGAAACGCCGAGTGTCGATCCCTCTACTCTGATCCCCGTGTCCAAAACTGAAGAAGTATCGGTTTGTATTTCCGAAAGGTGGTGGGGTATGTGGATAAACGGGGGTCTAATTGGGATTCAGGGGTCATTTTAAATAAGAATCTGAAAATGATGTCAGAAGAGTCTTTGTTTTTTCTCTCCCGCGCAGTGGAGTTAAAAGAATAACCACCAAATTCAATTCTTTATTCATAAATTCATTTATGAAAATATGAATCCATGCAGAAATAATCAATGAGTATACGCATTTATGAATGAATAAATGAATGATTTTATTAGGATGTATTGTTGAAACATGAATGAATAAATTCATGAATAAATTTATGAGTAAATAAATGAATTTAAGCATACGAGTAGATGAACTTAAGAAATTAATGAATTGAAGGATGAATAACTTTAATGATTTAATGAATTTTAATCACTAAAACACTTTTAATGAATTTAGTTCGTTAATGAATAAATGTATGTATAAATGAATCACAGATAATGTGAATGAATGAATTAAAGAATGAATATGGCGATGAATAAATGTTTTGATTTTATAAATAAAGACTGAATAAGTGTATGAATGAATTAATGATTTTATGAAGAAGTAAATAAATTTATAAATGAATAACTCAAATAACTGAATCAATAAATGGAGTAAGAAAATGTATAAATATTATTATTATTTTTTAATAAATGAATTTAAATGACTGAGAATAAAAGAATTAATCTACATGCCATCTTCACTAGAATAGCAAAAATGGCGACAAAACAATTTGTTTGCAAAGAAAATGCATTGAAAAATTATAGCTCTCTGAAGTTTGAACTTTGAATTCAAGTTACTTTACATTTGCTTGAAAAAAAATCTAGTGCGTACAAGAATAATTATTTCTGCGCAGGAAAAATATCTTAAAGCAGTGGTACGTGAACACAGATTCATTACTTTTTTTATTCGTAATTGAAAAGAAAAATGATGAAATAAGCATCGGGCTGAAACGTGATTGGAGTGAAAAACCGACCCAAATAAAGCAGATTATTATAGTCTACCCAAGTAGCACACTTCGTTTTTTAAAGGTTGTAAAATGGTTATCAACGTTATAACAACCGCTTAAAAACGTTTATAAAACGCTTAAAGGTTATTTGTGCTACCTAGGTAAGAGCTAGCAACGTTTTCGAGTGACAATTTTAAGACGTCTGGCTCTTTAATATATCTTTCCCTATGCTTTTCTATGCAGTACTGGGGGATGTCTGGCGGCTGAGATTGGTTGCATTTTTTATTGCTTATCACATTTTTGCTGGTAAAACTTGATTTGTTAACCATTTCGGGGCAATTAGAAACATAAACCTGTCGTAAGCATGTCATGTAATATATCAATGGAAAGCTCTATTTCTTGCCTTCACAATGATTTTTGAATTTTTTTCTACTATACTTAGAAAAGAAGTTGCATGTATTTTTTTTTCTCGTTCTTTAACAGCTTTGTATTTCGTACTATTTTTTCCAGTACAAATGTTTTAATATTCTGTTCATAATTTTTCCCTTCAATCATTTATTAGTAATTATGTTTTTAAATTGGTCAATTTGTCATTTCATCCTATTTCACCATTTTGAGTCCCCATATCAACACTTTGTTAAGACCTTTCTTCACTAATGCAATCTTCAACTCCTCCATGAAATGACCACACTTGGTACGGTACAACTCGTAATTTTTTTTAGGGCAGAGTTCGGGTATAAAGCAGTGAGTAACCGCCCCTAAGCAAGGGCTAAGGCAGGAACATGCAATGCACCGCCAACTCTGCTATTTCGATCCATGGACTGCAGTTTCGTGCTTATTATGCACTCATCAGCACGGAACACGAAACTAGCCGAGTTGGGGGCAAAAATCCTCTTATAAAGGTAAGAGAGCCGAAAAAAACAATTCTGCCTTAAAAAATTTACGAGTTGTACCATACCAAGTGCGGTCGCTCGCTGGTGTTCTAACTTCACATTCGCTACCACTTTAACCCTTCACTGCACGATGTGCCAGATCTGGCACAAACCAAATAAACCCTTATATATTCCTATGATTTTTAAATGCAGTTAAACTGAGCTTTGTGCCCCTTCTGGAACATTGCTATAACAGTTTAGTGTGATGTTTATGCACTAGTTAGTTGCACTAGTCTAGGTATTACAGTTCTTGCTTTTGAAAGAAAGAGTGTCTGCATTTCCGTTAGAAGTGTGCTTAGTCACTATTTCCTTTGTTCTAAAAATGTTTAAATACACTTAGTGGAAAGTTTGTTTATACCACTTATGGCACAAAACACATTGTAGATTATTACACTTATCGGTATACAAAGCATACGCTATGTGCTTTGTGCCATATATAGAACAAACAATTAAAACATCATTTTTGGTGCACATTTTTAAGATTAATTTTTTTCTTCATTTTTCCTGAACTCAGGGCTATTTAAAAGGTAACAAATGATTTTTTTCATGAAAATATAAAAAATCGTGCAGTGAAGGGTTAAGCACGAAACTGCAGTCTATGGTTTGAAATAGCCGAGTTTGCGGTGTATTGCATGTTCCTGCCTTAGCCCTTGCTTAGAGGCGGTTACTCACTGCTTTATACCCGAGCTCTGCCTTAAAAATTTTACGAGTTGTACCGTACCAAGAGCGGTCGCTCGCTGGTGTTCTAATTTTACATTAGCTACCAGTTTTTATTCGACTCTCTTTGCTTTATAAGAGAATTTTTGCCTCCAACTCGGCTAGTTTCGTATTCCATGCTGATGAGTGAATAATAAGCACGAAACTGCAGTCCACGGATCGAAATAGGCGGGTTGGCGGTGTATTGAATGAATAAGTGCTAAATTAGAGTGTAATGAATAGAGTAACTATATAAATAATATTTATTTATATAGTTACTCTGTTTTTTTGTGATAAAAATATAAATTATTTGTCAAATAAATGTTCAGTTCTTATATTTTAATGAAAATGTAAAAATCATTTTTTTTTCTTTAAGTGTGAAATTTTAATATTTCATCTGAAACAAAATATTTTAACAGTGAATGTTTGGTCAAAACATAAAATTATTACTTACTTATTAGCACATTTTTAGTTTAGTTTATGTATTATTAGACATGAAAATTAAGAAAATATATAGGGGAGGCTGTGTTGAGCACTTAAGTTTAGGAGTGTTCTTAATTTAAATTTATTTTTTCAATAGTAAGCAACTATTTAATTCAAGACTTATGCTTTGAAAATCGGAGGTTATCTAAAAGCATTATGCTATAAAGAAAAGCATTGACACATGAAAAATGTTGTAACATTGTCCATTAGGGTGGGGCGAAAAATAAAAAGTTTTTCAGATCAACTTCTAATAGTTGCCAAAAGTTGTCTTTGGTGATAGTTAGCTTTTGTGAAAAATTTGAGAAAAATCGGTTAATATCTTCAGGGGGCGCTGCGATCGCAAAGTTTTACCATAGCTTTGTTATGGATTTTATGGTTAAAATATCAAAAATAATGCCTTTAGCTAGTCTCTTTGCGTTTCTTTTACTCAAAAGATGTTTTCATGGATTAAAAGCATATGAAATGACTCACAAACATTATTTTATATGATATATTTATATTTCAAAAAAATCACTTTTTTTCACGTTTTTGTTTCTTTTTAAATGATTGAAATATAAATATATCATATAAAATAACGTTTGTGAGTCATTTCATATGCTTTTAATGCATGAAAACATCTTTTGAGTAAAAAAAAACGCAAAGAGACTAGCTAAAGGCATTCTTTTTGATATTTTAACCATAAAATCCATAACAAAGCTATGGCAAAACTTTGCGATCGCAGCGCCCCCTGAAGATATTAACCGATTTTTCTCAAATTTTGCACAAAAGCTAACTATCACCAAAGACAACTTTTGGCAACTATTAGAAGTTGATCTTAAAAACTTTTTATTTTTCGCCCCACCCTATTGTCCATATGTGCATATTATCGTGCTATGGCAACGAGAATAAGTCTAGCTTGTTGTTTTTAACATTTGTTATGAGTAATTTTTCTCGTCATAGCTACGATTCTTCTGTGGTCTGCGTATATTGTTTCACTGATACATTATTTTCTTAATTTTTTCCAAATGCTTAACTCAAATAGATTTTACATTTAAAAACTTTTTTCCTATGTAAAATAACTTTCCTGGAAATTTAAAGTATAAACTTAAATAGCAAAAATGGATTATACACAAATTTTCAGATCATTAATTCCCTCTATTTAAGATTGATAATAAATAAAACAGCCAAAACATATGCTGTACCTATATTTTCATGATAAGTGTACGGGTGCAAAATGGTCATACTAACCATACCTTTATTTCTGTTTTTTTTTTCCCTTTTAAGGTAGTAAAGGAAGTATTGTGATCACGAAAAAAAATTCACTCAAATTTCGGTCTAAATTTTGATTTTGCTCATCCCCGAATGAATGTTCAGTAGTTTTTTCAACCTGTCAGCATGTGCATATGTACCTAACATACAAACAGCCGAAAAGTCCATTTCGACCCTTCCCGAGTAAATTACGACGAGTTTTCTCGTGACGTCTGTATGTACGTATGTGCGTATGTATGTCGCATAACTCAAAAACTGTATGCCGTAGAAGGTTCTGGTTTTGTATGTAGGCTCTGAGGGGAGTCTAGTTGTACACGTTCCTTTGTGGTTGCATTTGAATAATCCCAAGGAAGTCTTTTACCCCTTTTTTGGGGTAAATCAATGTTAATTTAAATGCAGATTAAGTGATATGATTTGGCGCTACCGCTTGGCGATATATTGCCAAGCTTTTAGTCGGCGTTTGCTGCCAACTTGGCGACATATCGCCAAGTTGTCGACAAATTTGGCGAAAAAATGATGCTTTTTAATTTGGATTCAATTTGGCGCTCTTGGCGATATTTCGTGAAAAATTCACTGAATCATGTTAAAATCGGCGATACTTAGAAAATGAAACATTGTAAAACATTATTTAGCATTGATTGGTGACAAACTGGATTGTAAATGTTTGAATTGTTATCTTGCTCACTCAATTTAAAGGTAAAAGGAAGTAGTGTGGCGTTCTCACCAGATTTTTTTTCTATGGATATGCTTCGTATTTAATAACCGAAAAAATTAGTCAGAATATGGCATGTGCTAATTTTTAGTGGTGTACCGGGCTAAAGCTCTGTACTTTGCCAATTTACCGAGTGCTCGGTACTCGGCCACATTTTGAGCTGGTACCCGACCAATACCGAGTAGTTGTAAAAACTGAATAGTTATCACGATAATGAAATTTAAGAAATTTACAATTGCTTTATTCACAAAATACAACTATTCTATGTATGAATCAAAAAAGAAAATATCTCCACTTATAAAATCAATACACGGTAAAAGTTAGCTATAGCCCATGTCCTCTCTACGTTGCAAATTCGTGAATGAGCATTTGTGGGTAACTATCTTTTCCATATCACATATTAGTAGCATTTAATTCACCTTTGGACAGGAACAGTTCAATGCGATCCCTAAGATGAATATTGTTAGACTGATAATAAGACACCTTCAAATCCTATTCCAATTTTGTTTTGAATCATTTAAAAACAGATTACGGTTTTTTAACAGGTTACGGTTTTCAGATTCAAGTCTTCAGTACAGCGACAACAATACAGAGGAGTAAAATTAAGTCATTTTTATAATCGTAAGAAAAAGGCTGTGCCTTTTTTGGGTCAAGCAATACTTAAGAAAAAAAAATTTAATGTTAAAAATGGTAGGAGAAAATTGAACAATCAAAGTAATTGTATTTTAAACTGCGGTACAACAAGTGTCATAACTAGTACTCGGTAAGTCGGTACTTGGCACTCGGCTAAAGTGCTACTCGGTTACGCCTCCACTAATTTCTTCTCCATTTCCATTCCATAACATTTGTAGAAACAAAAAACACGACTGCCAATCGCAATTTTGCGATTGTGAAAAACATAATTTGAATTCAAGACTTCAAAATTCAAACGCATGCCAGGGACTTCACGCTGGATATTTCACTTTGTGTTTATTGTCATTTTACATTTCAATCAATAATATTCCTCATAACCCCTTCCAGGCTCATTTTATTTTGGGATTACGGATCAAAAAATGTCAATTTTTTTATGCTTATTTTCATACATACATATCTTTTTAAACATAATAGCATCATTCGCATTCAACATTTCCTAAAAATAAATGTAAAAATATCTATTTAAATAATCATTATACTTTGGAGTTGGCGCTTACTCTTATCTTAAATCTACAGCTCAAAACACCTTATAGTGATGCCATTTAGTAGCAACAATAGTAAATAAAAGCATCCAAAACTATAAAAGGGACATGTGAAATAATTCGGGAAAGACTGGTTGTTAATTTTCACAGTGCCCGAGCTACACTCTGGATGAGCCAGAATTAAACATTTCGCTTGCCCGAGTCCAGCTCGGGAAAAGCCGGGAAGAGGTTAAGCAAATGCATCCACAGCTCGATCATAGCCTCCTAAGACTGCAGTTTCGTCCTTATTGTGGACTCCTCAGTTAGGAATAGCCAATGGATCGATTATCGGCTGTTCCTAACTGAGAAGTCCATACTAAGGACAAAACTGCAGTCTTAGGATGCTATGTTTGAGCTGAGCATGCATTTGTTTCAGTTCTGCTTCAGCCCTGGCTTATGGGCGATAACTCATTGCAAGTATTCCTCTTGTATAACATGGTTTGTAATTTCACTGTCAAACATTTGTGATAGAAATTTCAAGATATCTATATTTGCATTATAAGTTTTGTAATATTTTTATTCATGGCTTTATATGTAGGAGATTGTAGTGCAAGTGAAAGAGCAGGGCAAAGGAAAATAAATATTTTCAGTTTACTACGTCGCCTATCTAGTAATATTTTAAATAAGTTCCTAGACATATATATTTGACCTCTGTCAAAAAGTGAACAGTTCTAAAGATCAACGAAAAGAATTTTTCAAGTCATTTTCAAAATATGGTACACTTATTGTAATATTTCCTGGTTTTGAAGAAATATTTATTGGGATTATAAAATGTTAAACTTTTTGTGTGTAATTATCATTTTTAATTATTAATTGAAATTACTGTTGTACAGTGCAGTAGTTATTTCTCTTATTATAAGTATGTTTATTTTAAATGCTCAATGTAATTTGTCAAGTGCGTGTGGCTCAAAGTGAAACAGCTTATTTCGTTAACTCATGCTCCCATATATCAAATTAAGTACGTATTTCTACATTTGTTAATTTATTTGCATTCTTTTACTTAATAATTCACTTATTTATTCATTTATTCACTTATTTTCTTATTCATTCTCTATGTTATTGTCGTTTATTTTTTCATTCATTAATTGGTTCATTTGTTTATTTTTTTCATCAATAATTCATTTACTAGTTTATTTGCGCATTCATTTGACGGAAATTAATCAAATACAAAATGTTTCACTACAAAAATATTGAGTTTTTCACTTTGCCCAATGATTTTTTAAGATGAAAATTTCACTTTTTTTTGAAGGTACAAAATAGCGGCCAAAAATTAAAAATAATGTTTCAACGCAAGTTGTATTACAAAATACATTATTTTTTCTTTATGTACAATAATTTACAGAAAAAACTCACAATTCGTTCAGTTTGAAACAGGTAAGTTACCTCAACTATTTCACTTCGGCTCACATTCCCCTTACTATCAGCCCCGCTTGAACGAATACCGTCAGTTCCAGCATATGATTTTTAACAAAGCGGAATATTTGATTATTGCAAGAAATGTTTACCTTTCCGCTCTAAAAAAACCGGTCAGAAAGAAAGGAATAATAATAAAAATAACAAGTCAATAGCTTTTTAAAAGAAGTTATGAATGTTTGTGGTTCAAAAGTTTTGAAATAATATCAATCTACAACAAAAATTTTAGTAATTACTTATTTTCATCATAAGATTATATGCAGTGAACTCTCACTTATGCGCGGCCCAAGGGACCAACATTTAAAGGCGCATAACTGAGCGAGACGCATAAGCGAACAAGCCTATTAAAAGGTCTAAAACGCATTATACAGTATAACTTCGATTTAACGATACCCGATTTAACGATTTCCCCAATTTAACGATACATTTCATTGGTCCCGACTCATATGCCTTGAATTTAATGTTGAAACGTCCTCAATTTAACGATAGCTTTCCTCGATTTAACGATGATATCGGCCAAATTATCTCTCGTCAAAAATACAGTAGTATATGTTTAAAATATTTTTCTAACTATTTTACTTGCAACAGCATGAGACCTCATGTTCCAATAGTAAAAAGATTCATCCTTCAGTAACGTCCAAACTTCTAGCATTCCAAACAAAATTTTTTAGCACCTTGAGAGGAGAGTGATCAGTCGAAAAAAAATGAGGTCGAAAAAGGTGAAATTTTCTCAACACGAGAAAACAAAGATCGATGAAATAACTTTGGAAATAATATAAATGCGCAGTTTTCTTAAAGAAGCAAAATAACGTATGTTTAAGCGTTCACTTAATTATCAATAGTTTAATCTGTTTAACTTATAAGTATGCTTTCTCGATTTAACGATATCCTCGATTTAACGATAATTTTTTACAGTCCATAGGCAATCGTTAAATCGAGGTTATACTAGTTTCAAATGAGAGAATGAATAATAATGTTTCTATAGAAAAGGGACATATTACTACGATTTGGCAACTACTGTAACGTAACTACAGTGGTAAAGAGAAAACGAAAATTGTATCATAGCTAATCACAAACGGTTCCCTTTGAAACGATGCATAATAAATAGTTGTACTCGAGTTGGAGAGGAAAAAAAGTCTTCCGTGAGCAATAAAGGCGAAACATGAAAGTGAAGAAACATGTTTAATTTTTTTAAAGAAATTTATTTTTTTATATTTCACGAAAAATTCGGCACATACAGTCGAGCCCGCTTATTAGAATATCGCTTAAAGGAATATCCCGCTTAATGTAATACGTTTTCAATGTCCCAAACCATTTAAATGCATTATTTTCATCCCGGATAATGAAATGTCCCGCTTATTAGAATATTTTTTCGTGGAAAAATGGCTATTCCATTAAGCGGGTTCGACTGTAAGTGAAATATTTATTTTTAAAGCGACGCACAAACGAATGATATCATTATTTTACTCTGGAATGTGATGGGACCTTTGAAAATCGTCGTGTAAGTGAAAAAGGCGCATAAATGAGGCGGTGTATAAGTGAGAGGTCACTATTTTCATTTGAATAAAAGTAACTTAGATTTTAAAATTACGAAATCAATGTTTTGCAACCCCTTTCCTTGCATTACTTTTTGAAAAAATCCATAAAAATGGCTGCTTGCTGAAAGTTTTTTTACTTTGTGGTTTATGCAACCCTTTTGGGAACTTATTTTCCGAACGACAAACATCATAATCTCAACTTACATTTCAGAATTCTTATTATCTGGCCCAGCGTTTCCCAACCTGTGGTAGGCGTAGCATTGGGGGTACGTGACTTGCTAGTTGGTGGTACGCGAACAATAATCAATAATGGAGGACTTAAAAAATAAATAAATCAAACATATCAGAGAAATTTTTTTGCAATAATACATGAAAATAATTTTAATAATGATATCATACAGTTAAAGTGTTAATAAATGCAGTGAATGATGAAAAAATTTGGCAATCAATACCGTCTATATCTTGGAACGCACTTTTAAATTTAGCCGCAACTGACCCGTCCGTGAAAGCCACGCCTAGCACTCGACGGACAGTGTTCCACTTGAAAAAGGGTAGATGGGTTGTGGGTGATAACTTTCCGAAGTTTTCAATTTAAAACATGCACTTGCTGTATCCTTTTGACATATTCAACTAAATGGATTCAACTATTTTGGAATTAGCATCGTTCCACGTTGTTTGATGCGGCTCAAAATTCTTTTTTATTACTCGTCCCCTTATTGTTACCTTACCTAACACCCCTATTTTGGTAAGATCAGAGAAGACCTGGCGCATGCGCAAATGCGCGGAAGGTTTCACCTAAGTAGATCAGACAATAGCTATTTATATTTCAAAACATGTTTTTCGAAAAAAGCACAAGGATGGCATTAAATATACTTTGTAAAAGTATTTGATCATTAGAGAATAAATATATTTTTTATGATTTTGCGTATTATTATAAACATTTATTACTAACGTAGTATGGCAAAACAGTAGACAAAGTAAATAAATATATTCGCAGTAAAAAAATGTAAGAATAAAATTAAATTAAAAAACCACGTATTGCAATAAATGTTTCGAAGTGGCACAGTTGTGCATGATGTATAACCTAGTGGTACATAAACGCTGCTCTGATCTAATGGCTACATTTTGAGCTGTATTTGCAAGAAATCAGGAGTGCCCCGATGAGAGGTCACGGAGGTCACCGTGACCTTCCAAAATTTTAATTATTTGGCAAATTTTGTCTGACGATATTCGGTAAAGTTGGGACAGAACTGAATTTTTCAAATGCCCAAATGTCATTTTTCATGAAATGAATTTATGCCGTTCATACCCCTTTTTTAGCCTACTTTCCCGTAAAAAACAAAAGAAAGACGAAAAAAGTATTAAAAGTAGCTTAATGCATCTAAAAAATATCGCCAAGTCCAAAAAATATCGCCAAGTTAAAAAAAATATCGCCAAGTCCAAAAAATATCGCCAAGTTAAAAAAAATATCGCCAAGTCCAAAAAATATCGCCAAGTTAAAAAAATAAAAAGGTAAAATGAAAATCGAAAAATTAAAAATTTGAAAGTAGGGTATTGAGATGGGGAATTTGTGCGTCGGTCGGTCGGTCGGTCTGTCTGTCTGTCCCCCCCTAATAACTTTTGAATGAACATTCCGATTTGGACAAACTTTTTTTTTTGTTGGAAAGATCTCGGCGAGTACAGCTCATTCCCATATTTGATTTTTCGATTTGAACAATTTTTGGTTCAACTTTGAACCGTTCAAACAACCTGTCCCGCGATGCTAACTTTTGAGTGAACAGTCCGATTTGAACAAACTTTTTTTTGTTCGAAAGATCTTATCAAGGAACTTCATTCCCGTATTTATATTTTCAATTTGAACAATTTTTTGTTCAACATTGAACCGCTCAAGCAAGCCGTCACCCCTAATAACTTTTGAGTGAACAGTCCGATTTAAATAAACTTTTTTTTTTGTTCGAAGGATCTCAGCAAGGATACTTCATTACCGTATTTAAATTTTCAATTTGAACATTTTGTCGTTCAACATTGAACCGTTCAAGCAACCTTTCCCCACCTAATAACTTCTTAGTGAACCATCCGAATAGAATAAACTTTTGTTTTGTTGGAAAGATCTCGGAGATTACAGCTCATTCCCATATTTGGTTTTTCGATTTGAACAATTTTTAATTCAACTTTGAACCGTTCAAACAACCTGTCCCGCGATGCTTTCAGAAAAAAAATTTAACATTAGCGCCTACGGGGAATTTAAGTTGAATGTTGATCCTGAACTTAAAGTCGGATTTCCTTCAAACTAACTTTGTAAGAAAATGGTTTTGATAAATAATGTTTGTAAAGTACTTTTCTGAATAATTTTCTGTGAGGACTGATTCCGACTCCGACTCCGCAAACATGGCGGAAATGCATTCTCAGAAAAAAATGACTGACTGTGCAGACGATTTTTTGTTTATTTATTCATTTGTTTTATTTTATTTATTTATTATTATCATTATTTTTGGCAGACGATTTTTTTTGTAATAAAAATGTTTCATTCACAAGGGCGTTTTATTCTTTATTTATATTTAACAACTGGCAACGGATTAAAAGTGAGATTCGAGACATTTTATCAACGGACGAGTTTTTTTTTTTTTTTTCTTTGATAAAATGTGTTTTGATGTACTTTGTACTTTTTTTTTTGTTGAAAACAATTGGAGAATTTTACTACGGAAGAACTAACAGTTACATTCTTTAAAAAGTGCGACAAAACTTTATTTATTCATTTATTTATTTTTTATGTGTCTATTTCATCTGATGAGAAGGGCATATTTTGCTTTTAGAAATCAGCTTTAAGCGCTAAAAAGGTATGTTTGACATAATTTTTAGTCTCAGATAATTAAGAGAATAATGATCAGATGCTATAATGCCGATGTCCATGTACGATGTCCAATTTTTTCAATTTTTATCTGCTTAAAACTCTTACTTGGAATGGTTTACATACATTTTAGGCTTAAAATAGTTCGCCGTTGTCATATTTATTAAGTTATGTAACGTCCTGTTTATGGGATATTTTGCAGATATGTGCGCAAAATACGATCTTACTTGACTTTCGCAAAGTAACATTACAGAAGGCATCTCTGATCAATTTTAAGCAAATCAAATTAAAATAGTTTAATGTTATGAAAAATAAGTTCGCAAAAAAAACTTACTTTCTGTGGCTAACCATGCTGGATCGTTGCTTAACTGATTTGTCTGAGAATAGCTGTCAATAAATAAACTCTAATGTCCAACTAGTGACTAACTGGTTTTCTCAAGAAGGGCTATTTAACTTGTGAAAAACAGCTTTAATAAAATGATGTACCCATTACAAATTTTTGTGTGCGGTAACTGACAAGCGTCCCGTTTTTAGGGTACTGGGAATAAATGGGTTAATGAAACCCCTTCACTTCAATATCCTTTCAGCATTGTCAATTGAAGAAGTTTTTCTGTTCTTTCTTTTTTCATTAACTTTATTTTTTTATTTCTTCAATTTATTCGATGTTTTTCAAAGCAAAAATATTTTTAAAAGCGAACAGGTCTTATTAGATTTTTCCGAGAAATTATCCTATTAAACGGTATCTTTAAAAAAACTTCCATGGAGAAGTATTCAGTTTCGGAAGGTTTTATTTTTGTAAGCGGGGTATTGGTTTATCCGTTACCCAATTAAGTTTTGCAATATTTAAAGAGTAATAATATTGTTACTTAATAATTATCTGTGGTTTTATATGCATATGTATGTGCACTTAGGCATTGTTTCAGTTGCATTTATGTGAATAAATAGCACGAAAAAAATCATAGGATTGTTTTCTCGTTTTAGGTTTTTACTCTTGCAGAATACACACACACAAAAAAAGGAATTGTGTGGATGTAGCGTAGTACAGGCCCGTCATTTAGGGGCGGGGGACAGGGGGGTCAATTACCCCCCTGACTGAGAAATCAATGTATTTACATACAAGTGGGCGTGGTTTTTGCTGATTTCCGATGAAATTGCATTGAGTTTTCACCCTTTGCTCACCCCTGGAAAAACTTGAAATGACGTCCCTGAGCGTACACCCTACTTCATTACTTTTGGTGCAAAAAAAAAAAACCAAAAACAACAGTTGGAGGTTAAAATCATTAAATTATTAGGGATACAAAGTTGTAATTAACAAAATGATATAAGCTTCATGTACAATGAAATAACTAATTTCGTTTCAAAAAAGAAAGCAGAACTTGGGAAATATTTATGCGAATGAAATAGAAATGCAAATGAAATATAATGAAAATGAAATAAAAAACTTAAGTAGAATTTCAACAAATAGAATTTTTTTCTGATACCCTATTTGCGTTGAAAACTCATTCTAATAAACGGTATATTCCATAAACCGGAATTAAAAAGACAAATTAAAGCTGTTTGGTATATCACCCAAACCCTTTCATGTTTTGGTTTATTACATTTACCGAACATTATTTCTTTTAATAGATATTCCAATAAGCTGGCTGGACTGTTATTCACAATCAAGAAGTTCAAAAAACCACATGAAATGAAAATCTTACCTCATTAAAAAATTCCAGTGGGACGACTTTCTAGCACGATGTAGCCGCTACAACTTGTGTGTTTTCCTGGACTCGCAGTTAAAAAGTCCACAATGTTCCTTCTTTCAGTAATTTTTGTGAATTTATCTGTATTGTCCATGCATCACAACTGTTTATTATTAGGTAAAAATGAACGCTCTAATGCCTGGAACAGTTTTGAGATAACTACTCACATTAAAGCGTCGTAAAACTTATACATTCGATTTGAATGCATTTGAAATTCTTATAGCCACGTTCAATAGATGAATCATTCAATGCAGTTTTTCCATGAAGTAGAGCAAACAACATATCTAGACAAATGTCGTCATAGATTAGTTTGGTAGCATTCAATACCGTCATTTCCACTAAGTTTACTTTTTAAAAAATCTAATTCGTAAATGTAAGGAATTTTAACTTTTTACCTTTCAATATTAGACGAGAACCAGGACTTTCATCATGGCATGGTCTTTAACACATTTACCCGAATGAATCACTTTTACCCACCACATTTTTTTTCTCCAGAAGCCATCAGCTTCAACATACACGAGGACTGCGTACTGTGCGCTTTGCCTCCTCTTACCCACCATTTCATTTCATTTCATTAGAAACTTTTTTTTTTCCCAGAAGCCATCAGCTTCAACATACATGAGGACTGCGTACTATGCGCTTTGCCTCCTGACAAACACAGGACAGATTTACGGCACAGAGAGGGTGAAATAACATCCATGGGCAATGCGGGATTCGAACCCGCGACCACTTGCTTAGGACGAGAGTACTCTACCTCTAGGCCCACGTGGCCCCTCATTAGAAACTGAATCAGTTTCAACAAATAAAGGAGGTCTGCGTGCTATATGCGCCTTGCCTCCGAGTTCGTTACAATTAAAAGTGACAAATCATTTATCCACGAATTTAAAAAAAAGTCATTGGAAAGCGTAAGAGTTAATAAATATTCCAAATAGGATTTTCAGACATCGTTAAACTAGGAATTTGAGTATTGATGAATAAAATCATTGGAAAGAGAATTTATGTCAAAAGGATGGATATACACATTGAGATGCAAAACAAGAGGATTAGCATAAAAAAACTTTTTTTTTTTTTTTCAGAAGCCATCAGCTTCAACATACATGAGGACTGCTTACTATGCGCTTTGCCTCCTGACAAACACAGGACAGATTTACGGCACAGAGAGGGTGAAATAACATCCATGGGCAATGCGGGATTCGAACCCGCGACCACTTGTTTACGAGGAGAGTACTCTACCTCTAGGCCCACGTGGCCCCCTATAAAAAAAAACTTACCCACCACATCATAAAACATTTAACTCACTACAATTGTTACCAAAATTGGAAAAACAAAAAGAAGAAAGGCGGTATTTATTTTTCTTCTTCACTTTTAAATAATCATTTAAAAATATATTTTTCTAAAATCATCCCCTGAAATTAGCACAATACAAATTCATTTAGTTTGAAAATGTTTATTTTATTTTACTTTAGAAAGATATTTACTTCTTTTAGAAAATAAAAGGAAAACTGAGTCCATATTTATTTTATATATAAGAGACTAATCAGTTTCACATACACCAGAAAGGTCAGCGAACAAAGTGCCATGCCTCCTTAAGCAACGCTAAAAGATTATTACAACTTCCCGCGCTTACGAATTTAATTGGTTTATTTGGTTTAAACGCTTTTTATAGCAACGGACAAGAAAACCACCGAGACTTCTTCAATTTCGACATGGTACTGAAGAGGAGGGAAAATCTCCAGTACACTCACCCAAGGTACCTGCTAGCGACCGACCTCAGTTTTCTTGGATAGACGGATTTTATGGGCACGTACTTGGGGGCGCTTGGTGACTTCAGGATCCATACTAATAATTCACTGATTCCTAGTCCAGCTCCCAATATACTAGGATCTGCATAGTCACTGCGCGTAGATAGTTGCCGGAGTAGGTGTTTCTGACCTCTCAGTCAGCGTGGTTTTTTTTTTTTTTTTTAAATATTCTATAACTATGGCGTAAATAAATAAGTTTACTCTTTCTTTTCAAAAGCAAAAAAAAAAAAAAAATAATAATAATAATAATAATAATAAATAAATACACGAAAAAAAGAGAAAAAAAACGTATGTCATTTACTCAAATTGTGAGAACCCTAGTTCAAACCGGAGTATTCCTTTAAAAGGTGTTGGGCGGGGTGAGAGGGACAACCGATCGATGCACGTTTTTCCCATCTCAAAACCCAACTTTCCAATTTTTGACTCTTCGAATTAAATTTTTAGTTTTTTTTTAATGCTTCACGATAATTTTAAAATACATAAAGCCGTCCTTCTTCTTCTTTATTCATTTTTTTCTTCTAATTTTAACCTTAAGGAAGGCTAAAAATTATCGTTTTTTTTTTAAATTTTTATTTAAGGCCTTGTCACACGATCCAACTTTTCCCCCGATTACCTCCAATTCCGGGCAAGACCAATTTGCCTCAACTACTTTGGCCAACACTGACGTCATCATTTCTATTGTCCGACGCTCGCCCAATTTAGTCCAAGATTTTGCGTGCGGAGCGATAAAATTGAGCCGAATTGCTTTTCCGACCAATAGGAAAGCTCTGCAGAACTTCGTCACAGATCGGCGCCATCAGGAGTGGCCAGCTTAACGGGATAATTTTTTTTTCTAGCAGACGATATTGCACGGCAACCCTGCACAGCAACGATGACGTAGTAGGAAAACAAGCTTGGAGTTGGTCGAAATTGAGGATTGCTCCAAGTTGGAGTAGCTTCACATTGGATCGTGTGACAAGGCCTTTAGAAGCCATCAGCTTCAACATACATGAGAACTGCGTGCTGTGCGCTTTGCCTCCTGACAAACACAGGACAGATTGACGGCACAAAGAGGTTGAAATAACAACCATGGGCAAGGCGGGACTCGAACCCGCAACCACTTGCTTACGAGCAGACTACTCTACCTCTAGGCCCACGTAGCCCTCTAAAAAGTATGTTGAAATAAATGATTTGCAGTCTTAGAGAATATTGGTTGGTTATAAGAAAGTATACGAGTAAGGTAAACAATTTCGAGTGAAGAAATAGTGTCTAATTTATTTCTGAGGAGAGGCGGGGTTTTTTTCTTTATTTTCCTAATTTCCTTGAAATTTCAAAATTGCAATTTTAATTCTATTGGTGATAAAGTTACAGTCTGTCAATTAAATATATATATAAAAAAAAAAAATAGAAAAATAGGGAAGACGCTGTGGTGACTACGTTATAGGATTGTTTTTGCAGAAAAATACCTTTATTAAGTTACAAATTATTTTTTCCTACATTTATTTATTTATTTATTTATTTATTTTTTTGTCGTGTGCCAGCCAGGCTGGCAATTTGGGGTGCGCTGCTTCACTTTTCCAACTGTACCGTTATTTTGTGTGAAGTCTGACTTCCACAGTACACGCATGCCATAGGGACCCGTTTATAGGGTAGGCAACCTTTCGCACAACACATTCACACGCAGAGGAGACAGGGACAGGAGAGAGAAAGCGCATCCATGCCCAAGCCGGGACTCGAACCCGGGGCCACACTATCCATGGCAGACTACACTGACCACTAGACAAGGTGGCCGGCCTACATTTATTTGCAAATTACATTTTCAGTTTTTTGTTGAAACTATATACTTGAAAAAACCATTTAAAGTATTTTTTCCTAGTCATTCCTAGTCATAACGCAACTCTCCAAGCAGCACTCTTTTTCCTGAAACCAATTTCTTATAGGAAACCAGCCAATAAGAATAAGAAATGATAATAAGGTATACTGCCGTGCTAAGCACAAAAGTCGTATCTGCACTTTTCAACAAAATTGAGTTGTCGCCACCTGGTGGCTCTTTGTGACGTATTTTACCTAAATACTATATTACATGGTCATTTGAGGACGGGAGAAATTGTTTTAAAAATTATGAAAAAGTATTGCGTGAATCAAATACATGGTGGCGCAAAACTTTATAGAGCAATATCTTCGTTTGAGCTCGATTACAGATTTATTTAATGTGGGTTCAACCGGATGTGGTGAATAGGATGAAAAGCGTATAGTAATTAGACATTATTTTACACAGAAAAACGCTTAAAATGCTTAAATTTTTATTATACGTACAGGAACAGGCAATAATAATCTACTTTTTTAAAAACTGAGTATCTTTCTAACTTTCTTTCTAACTATCTTTCCTTCTATCTTTCTTTCTATGTCACGCTTCTTTCTCCTGAACGCCAATAAACTGAAAGTCGAACCAGGTACCGATAGATAGGTAATTTTTCAGGCTTCATAAGTTTCAATCTATATAATTATACGATTTTAATTAACGAAGATATCAATTAATAAGTAGTCAAATTTAAAGCGATTAAGCCTAATAAATGATTAAATATGAAATCTATTGTTGAAACGTAGTTGCTATGAAACTGATAACAATGATAATGAGAATTTCGAATAAAGGCTTAACTAAATCAAACACGAAACTCATCTCACTTACTCAGTATTTTTATACTCACTTACATAGTATTTTTATCGCTAGCTACTTGTAATATTTTGAAACATTCATTTGTTGAAAAGCCATCTACTTATATTAAAAACTGAGTATCTATGTCTGCTTTTTTCCTTTGAGCGAGCTGAACTTACTAAAACTTTTCTCACCATCTTGAAGGCTCGAAGCATCTCAATAATTCGAATGATTTTTTTACATAGGAAAAAAGTAAAGGCGTGAAGCACCTGTTAGCGAGCCGCCTTGGTGGGGAGTAGTTTCTTGAAATTTTCCTCACTACTTTCAGAGCACGAAGTGCCCGTGCAACGACGGGCCACGTGCGCGGTATGTCTTGAAATCGAATGAAACATTAAATTATATCAAATACTATAACTTCAGAATGAGGTAAAAGTTAGAGAGGGGGGACGTTATGCATCAACATGCCGCAGGAAGCTAATCTAGCTGCCCTGGCAGCTAGTCTACTTATATTAAAAACTGAGTATCTTTCTAACTATCTTTCTTTCTTTCTATCTTTCTTTCTATGTCACGCTTCTTTCTCCTGAACGCCACTGAACTGAAAGTCGAACCAGGTATCGATAGATAGGTAATCTTTCAGGCTTCATTAGTTTCAATTTATATAATTATACGATTTTAATTAGCGAAGATATCAATTAATAAGTAGTCAAATTTAAAGCGATTAAGCCTAATAAATGATTAAATATGAAATCCATTGTTGAAACGTGGTTGCTATGAAAGAATGATAACAATGATAATGAGAATTTTGAATAAAGGCTTAGCTAAATTAAACACGAAACTCATCAGCGGGCCACTTACATAGTATTTTTATAGCTAGCTACTGGTAATATTTTGAAACATTCATTTGTTGAAAAGCCATCTACTTATATTAAAAACTGAGTATCTTTCTAACTATCTTTCTTTCTATCTTTCTAACTATCTTTCTTTCTATGTCACGCTTCTTTCTCCTGAACGCCAATGACCTGAAAGTCGAACCAGGTACCGATAGATAGGTAATTTTTCAGGCTTCATTAGTTTCAATTGATATAATTATACGATTTTAATTAGCGAAGATATCAATTAATAAGTAGTCAAGTTTAAAGCGATTAAGCCTAATAAATGATTAAATATGAAATCCATTCTTACAAACCGTCGTTGCTATGAAACAGTAATAACAATGATGATGAGAGTTTTGAATGAAAGCTTAACTAAATCAAACACGAAACTCATAAGCGGGCTACTTGCGTAGAATTTTTATCGCTAGCTACTGGTAATATTTTGAAACATTCATTTGTTGAAGAGCCATCTACTTATATTAAAAACTGAGTATCTATGTCTGCTTTTGTCCTTTGGGCAAGCTGAACTTACTGAAACTAGAGCCGCTATATAGACAGGCCGACGCATCAAGCTTAAGTTTTACCACTTTGGATCCAACTTATGAACTTTGACTTTCAATTTTCATTGTTGCGGCACTAGGGTTACCAGAAAAAGTTTCGGGACATTGCCAAGCTTTGTTAAATTCACGTAAAAAAGTACCAAAACGCGATAACTCGCCAGAAAAGACAACCACTCACCGAAAAAGACAAGTCTCAATCACGTTCTGTATCCAAAGTGGTCAAACTTAATCTTGATGCACCGGCTCGTCTATATAGGGGCCTTAACTGAAACTTTCCTCACCATCTTGAAGACGCGAAGCATCTCAATAATTCGAATGATTTTTTTATATAGGAAAAAAGTGAAGGCGTGAAGCGCCTGTTAGCGAGCCGCCTTGGCGGGGAGTAGTTTCTTGAAATTTTCCTCACTACTTTCAGGGCACGAAGTGCCCGTGCAACGTCGGGCCACGTGCGTGGTATGTCTTGAAATCGAATGAACATTAAATTATATCAAATAATATAACTTCAGAATTAAGTAAAGGTTAGAAAAGGGGGACGTTATGCATCAACATGCCGCAGGAAGCTAATCTAGCTGCCCTGGCAGCTAGTCTACTTATATTAAAAACCGAGTATCTATGTCTGCTTTTTTCCTTTGAGCGAGCTGAACTTACTGAAACTTTCCTCACCATCTTGAAGGAGCGAAGCATCACAATAATTCGAATGATTTTTTATATAGGAAAAAAGTAAAGGCGTGAAGCACCTGTTAGCGAGCCGCCTTGGCGGGGAGTAGTTTCTTGAAATTTTCCTCACTACTTTCAGGCCACGAAGTGCCCGTGCAACGACGGGCCACGTGCGCTGTATGTCTTGAAATCGAATGAAACATTAAATTATATCAAATACTATAACTTCAGAATGAGGTAAAAGTTAGAGAGGGGGGACGTTATGCATCAACATGCCGCAGGAAGCTAATCTAGCTGCCCTGGCAGCTAGTTTCTATTAAAGACTGCAGATACCACTTTTGTGCTTAACACGGCAGTATAGTTTTCAGTGAGGGATCTGAAAAGAGGGGATCTATAAATAGATCACTGGGCGGTTACGGGTTAATAATGGAAGTGTAGACGTAGAACAGTAGGATACTGATATCGACGACGAAAACGATGACATCACAGCAGGCTGAAATCAAATGAGACTGAGACATTTGTTCAACAAAGGCAAAATTTATTCTGGACGGATTATTTACAAGTGTAGTATGCCCCTGGAAGCCCGTTTCGTACGTCATGGCGAACGTTTTATTCCCAGCCTGCGCAATGTCAAGGAGTGGAATTGCGTCTGGAGATGAAAAACATCAATGCTAGAAAGACAAGAAGAAAATTAATGAGAAAAATAATATTTTTAATTAAAATAATTTACCGCCTGCCCACAGAAGAAGTGGATATTGGCAAGCTGCCAAATGGGGACGGTTCCATCTTGAATCTAGCAGGAAAGAAGGGAAAATGGCGATGGATTTTTGCTGGTTTTATAACTGCACTAGGACCCCCTAGCAGCATCATCTCATCGGCCGATGATCGGCTATTCATCGAAACCCGATGAAATTCTCATCGACCAAACAGAATCCGAGCAGCAAAATCCGATGAGTTTTGCTCGAAATGCGATGAGATTTGGAGCAATTTACGAGCAGAATAGTCCCGTGCCGATGAATTTCATCGGGAAACTTGATCGGAAGGATATCGTTTTACGATGGAATATAGCTCGGTTTATTTTCATCGGGAAAGTTGATCGGAAGGATATCGATTTCCGATGAAAAGTAGCTCATCGAAAACCGTGCTCGGATACTGATCGGAACGATGTCATCGTGCGTTACGGGATCAGTTTACGAGGAGTTCGTTGATCGGCCGAGCAAAATCCAATGAGTTGATGCTACTAGGGCCTCATTTATTTTTGGGGCATTCCAAGGAAAACGATCATTTTTTCCAGTGCGTGACACTTCATATAATCTAATAAAAATAATTATTTAAAAAGTTTAGAACAAAATTTTGTTGATTAAGAAATCACACACGTATCGAAAAACGCAGCTTTTTTTTTTTGTAAAGCCTTTAGTAATTTAATGCAAACTCAAATTAAAAAGGGTTCCTTTCATTATTGATATTCGTACGTGGATTTCATAAAAATACAAAAAAAAAGTCATTCACCTTTTAAAATTATTAAATTTAAACTAATTACAGTCGAACCTGTTTATTTCGAACCCGCTTATCTCGAAAACCTCTCAATGTCGAAATTTTTCAATTTCCCTGCTTTTACGGCATACATTCAATGTTTTTTCTCATGTTTATCTCGAACGATTTTTCCCGAAAACCCTTATATCTCGAATTTTGACAACTCTCATTTTTGAATTTCATCTCCAGCCACCTTTATCAATAGTATAACTTGGAGACAAAAATCAGCTTCTGCACAATCATTCAAAGACTATGTTCGTACTTAAAGGTCTGCATTCACTTGCTACCGATATAGTCATCACAATTAGTAAAACGTGGACTCACGACATGTCGTACAGTAAAATATTCACCAATATCAATGCAAAACAATACATTAAGTATTTAACATTGTTCCAGTTACTTATTTTTGTACATTTTATTACAAGCTCTGTATCTCGAAACCTCCGTATCTCGAATTTTTCATCTGTCCCGTGAAATTCGAGATAGACAGGCTTGACTGTATATGAACCGTCACGTATGGGATAAAATGGCTACTTTTTCGTGGAATGGCACTATTGTCTTCAATGAGTTGTAAAGAAGAGGAAACAAAACATGGAAATAAGATGGAAACAACAGAAGAAAATAACATATCATTTCATTCAGAGCTGTCAGCGGAAAAAGCTAAACCTGCCATCCATGTATTCTAATCGATGTGTCCATTTCCATCTATGAACCGGATGTTCGCCTTTCAGTCTCATCGGTGGTCAGGCAGTACATGCATTTAACCCTTTGACGGTTATGGAAATGAGCAGTTTCCGTTTACTTAATTCGCGCAGCATTAGGAGTAAACAGTAGTCGAAAGTGGCAGCTGTTTTCCCCCGCCGTTCTTCCGAAAATGTCACCTTTCTCTGGCGATGCCGTAGATAGCTCGCCTCGCGCGTTTTAAAAAATTCTTAAAGTATTTATAGTACAGTACATCAGTGCAGAATAATAATTGCGAACGAAGTCAGCTCGTCAGCGCGCATTGGGGAAAAATTTCACTACGCGAGTAGTGCTCGTTACTAATCATTTCGGTCAAAATCTTGCTCCCGAGCGGAACTCGTTTACGCGCATTATGAAGCACGATTCGATTGCGAGCTGAACTCGTTCATAACCATCAAAGGGTTAAATGAAGCAGTGGGAAAGAAAGGGATGAACAGCGTTCAGCTGTGACCTTGACAGTGTTTGCCTTGTTTGGCGGTAATAAGAATGGAAAATTGGGGGTGAGTTAAGTTGAGTTGTTTCTTCGATTTATTCTAAGCCATCAAAGATGAGTGTGGCTTAGCATTATCATGGCGGAACACAACTCCTCTTCGTTGGCCAATTCTGGTCGCATTTTCTTGATTGCTTCATTGAAACAGTTGAGTTATGCCCAATAAAGGACAGAATTTACTGTTGCGCCAGGTTGTATCAGGTCATTATGAGCAATGCCCTTCCATTTCTACGAAACACCTTTATACCGTCAATGCTGGATTTGAAGTCGTTTGTGGTGGGTCACAACTAGGGATGCACCGATAAGCAAATTGGCCGATTACCGATTACCGATTAATCGGCTGTTGATAATCGGCCGATTAATCGGCTGAGCCGATTAATAATAAGGATAATTATTTTTCTACTACCAATATTACCATCACTGTTTTTTATCTCTTATACAATTCCAAGTTCAGAAATAGTAAGTAATTTATTTCTGGGAGAAGATTTTTTTCCCTTTTCCTAGTTTTCACAAAATAATTTCAATTATTTTATCAAATTTCTTAGAACCAATTTTCATATTAGTGTCAATAATATTATTAACACATTGTTAGTCATGTTAATTGGAAATAAAAATTTATAAAAAAAAAGGAGGGGTGGGGGAGTGAGTGGTGAACACTCCAATTTAAAAGTACTTTTAATTCATATATTTTAGTAATCAGTAGCATTTTAATTCAACACTTTTATTCTTTGAAAATTAGAGGTTACCTGAAAGCACTGTACTAAGGAGAAAACTATCAGCACATGAAAAATGTTGCATCATTGTCTATGCATATTTATTCAAAGTAGGAGAATTCATTAAAAAAAACTTTATATCAACTGTGAGGATTATTATTACTGTTAACAAAATTATTCATCATAGTTTCCTAGTGAAAGTATACTTTAAAGAATAATATCTGGAAAATATTTTTCAGCCGATTAATCGGCCCAATTTTGCCGATTATTAATAATCGGTAAAGTGGCCGATTATGACCGATTAATCGGTACTGCCGATTAATCGGTGCATCCCTAGTCACAACCCTTTACCGAGATCGCATGCATTTCATTGTCTCGTATCTAATCCCTTTTCCATCTCCTGTAATAATTTGCTTCAAAAATAATCGATTTCGGATCTCCTTAGAAGCGCTTTACTGATGGTAGCTCTGCTGATCAATTTTTTTTTTCGGTAATTCTTGTGTCACCCAAACATGGAGCTTCTTTGAGCAACCTGTTGTCTTCACATGATCTCAAACTGTTATGTGGTTGATGTTAAGTGTCTCCTCCATCTTTTAAAAGCTTACGCGTTGGTTCCGCTAAGCTAGTTGAAAAACTTCATCGACTTTTTTAGTGAATAGCCGACTGGAGAGAGGTGTATCTTTGACATCGAAATTTCCGAAACGGAATAAAGTATACCTCTTTTGATTACAGCGTTCACTCATTGCATCCTTACATAATATTTTTAAAAAACATCGGCCGTTCTTATGGCGTTCTTATCCTTTTTGCAGTGAAAAAGCATTACCCATCGTATTTGTCAGATATTTCAGTTATTTTTAAAGCACTATAACTTTTTACTCGATTGGCGAAATACTTGAAAGTGATCACAAAAAGGTAGCCTGAAATGCCACCTTTCAAACGAATACTCATCTAACGCAAATGGATTAGTGTTGCTTGAAATATATACGTCAAACCATCTGGTTAGAAAAAAGCGCGAGGACTTTTTAAATGACCCAATATATTAAACACAACCTCTAAAATATGTGTGTCCGGGGTAAACTCAGAAACTACCAGACCGTGTTCGTTCCAATTTTTACAGCAGGTGCAAGGTTAGCTCAGGGATTGTTGCTAGACCAGGTCGAAAAAAATTCGATGAATAGTTCTTTTTTATTCGAAATCAAAATTTTTGACTCTAAAAATGGCTCTATCCAGAGAAATAATTATCGTATTGTCTTGATCTTGGTCTCATTGGAAAGATTACGAAAAATCCTATAATAGAACATTTTCTACTTTCTGTGCCGTGAACGGGAATGTTGAAAATCACGTGGAAACGACTTCGTTTCGTTTGGGGCTATATGCCCAGGTTTTTGATGAGGACTACAATCTAGTGTTTTGCCTCCGTTACATATGATTTTTATTACATATATCTTGTACAGTCAATGTATGAAAGAGTTACATCACAGAGGAAGGAAAGTACATCCGGAGCGAGGGTGGGAGTCGAACCCACCGTCTCTGAGTTATCGGCTACACGCCTTAGACCGCTCGGCCACTGAGACCCTGGAAACGACTTATACCCTTTTAAAGTTAGTGAAAATCAAGTTTTAATTGCCGTTGCCATTTTGTTCAAACGCGGAAAGATAGACTTAGACATTTTAATACGTAGTGAACTTAGCCAAGGCTTAACTTGCGATCTTTGCAGTTTCCGGGATTACGGTTGAATGTTTTGAAGGGGAAAACATTACTCCTTCTCCAAAAGTTGTTTTTTTATTTACTGCACGAGCGCAGGCCGTGCGGGTACCGCTAGTTACCAATATACTCACTCCTGTCTTCTATCCGATATGTCTGTGGCCGTACTCGTCGTAGCTCTTGTGCAGTGCGTTGTGGTCGTGGTGCCCGTGTCGGTCGCCCTTCTTGTAGTGCGAGTGGGACTCCGCCCCGTGGTGCCCAGCGTCGTGGTGCCCTTCGGACCCGTGCGCCCCACGGTAGGCCGAGTGGCTGCCCCGAGAGCCGCCGATGTCGTGCTCGGCCCGGATACGGTCGTAGGCGTAGGCCTTCTCGTAGTGGTAGCCCCTGTCTCGTTCATACACGCCCCTGCAACGAGAATGTAAAAAAAATAGTTATCAATATTTTCATTTCACACCTCCAGGGTCCCCCGTACCTACCACAGCTTCGTGGTTTAACCGGGATAGGGCCCTGAAGTGCGCTCTGTTCTTAATTTTGAACCAGAACCTAAGGTCGAGCAAACTCGGCAAACTCTAGGCCCAGCACCCCCAGAGGTATCGTTTCAATTTGGAGGACTTTGTGACCACGACATTTTTAACGCCTCCCAGCCACCATTAATCAAGACGGTGGATCTTTGATCGGCTGGGATCGAACCCGGGTCCCTCCGGACACGAGTCTGATGTCTTACCGAATGTGCCACCACGGCCCAGTTATCAATACTGCAGCTTGGCAACACCGGGAACACATGCACATTAATTTGTTTACAGAAAATTCATGAAACATACGTGTTTTTGAATTACAGCCTAACCTCGTTAATTCGAACACGCTTAAAACGAATTACTGCTAAGACGGACTACATTTCCGATCCCTACCATGGTTAGTAGTGCCCGTCCCTTGCAGGACGTCCCACTGCTAAACTTTCAACAATGAATTTCAAAAGAGGCATTTTTAAACTATCTTTGATGCCTCTACAGATATGGGGAGCTCTGCATCAGGGAGGCTTATGGCTCTTCTCAGGATACGTTTCGCAATGGGGGAGTTTCCGAAATTTCAAAAGTATTTTTTTCTGAAAGAGCATGCTTCAAAACATAGCAATTGACCATTTTTTTAATTTTTTGACAGAGTTATATATTTTTTATGAATTATTTTAACCGGTGCGCAGATGCTATTCCGAAAGAAAAAAAAAACATTTGCGCATGACGTCAGTGGTGCACGTAAGTGCGAAATCTATTTGGCTGTAGTAAGATGACGGAGGATGTGACGTCACCGATTCCTGCGATTGGACAACTCAAGTCAAGCAAAATGGCGTTAGTAAACAAAATAGGCTTAATTTGAGAGCTGTTAAGTGCACCACTGACGTCACAAAACCACGCCCCGTTTTCAAGGTAGGGTATTTTAAAAAATTAATAAAAAATAAACTGTTGGGAAAATTAAAGTATTTTCTGGTATTCCCCATGTTATTTTTTTATACCATTCTATCAATTTCAGTAGCAAAAAATAGTACTTTTGACTGAAGGAAATTCCCCATTGAATCGGTGAGTGCATAAACAACTTAAGTCCAGAACTTCAAATTGTTCAGACGAGAGGAAAAACGTCTTAACTCTAGCATTGTTTCTACAGTCAACGTTCAAATAACAGGCCCTGTATCTTTCGAATTAGTAAACTGACTGATGGGATTTTTAACCTCAACAGTCAACACGCATCTTGCCTTCCACAGCTTGTTTCCACAAAACGAATTTTCGAATTTTTGTGACTGATGTTGTTTTTGCACTCACCGATTCAATTAAGTCCAAAACATATGAGGTCAGCAGTTGTGAACAAAGACGTGTAGTAAAGGATACCCAGTAAAATCACCGATGCATTCACCGATTCAATTAAGTCCAAAACATATGAGGTCAGCAGTTGTGAACAAAGACGTGTAGTAAAGGATACCCAGTCAAATCACCGATGCACTCACCGATTCAATTAAGTCCAAAACATATGAGGTCAGCAGTTGTGAACAAAGACGTGTAGTAAAGGATACCCAGTCAAATCACCGATGCACTCACCGATTCAATTAAGTCCAAAACATATGAGGTCAGCAGTTGTGAATAAAGACGTGTAGTAAAGGATACCCAGTCAAATCACCCCCCCCCCCCCCGGGAAATTTCTAGATCCGCCCTTGAAGACGAACTGCGGTGAAGAAGAACTGATTTTAAAGGTCACTTGGAGCTCGTTTTAATGATATTCGAATGCATCTTACTACACAGTTTTTTTCTTTAAATAGAAAACCCTTTTTGACATACAATGGCGGGCCAGAGACGTCAAAGAGTCTGTAATAAGGCCCCTATATAGACGAGCCGACGCATCAAGATTAAGTTTCACCACTTTGGATCCAGCTTGTGTGGTTGAGATTTGAGTGGTTGTCTCTTCTTCCGAGTTATTTTTGTTGAAAATTTTGTTTTCCATTTATAGTAACCCCTCGTTATATCGCGCTTTTTGGGGGACAAGAAAAAAGCGCGATATATCCGAAAGCGCGATATAACTGAGGTCATTAAAAATCGTTTTCTACCAGCATGCAAGTAAATTATACGCGCACGTACATAAAAATTCAATTATTCGAACATTAGCTTTTTTTTTCAGTCAAAAGTAACAAAAAAATATCACTTTTACAGATTACTACTACACATTACTAACAGATGCTTTTCACTCGTTGTATCAATACAAAAGAAAGTGTTCAGTAGTTTCCAAACTGTCTCTGCAGTATGCAAGTTTGGGTGACAGGAATTTGCTGCTTCTTTTCAGCGAATTCAGAAGAATAGAAGAACCTTCGTTTTGTTCATTGATGACAAAATAAATGAGAAAGGGACCTTTTCTGAGCACCTTACATATTTTCTCAAAAATGGTTTCGAACTAAAAGTTTTTTTTTTTTGGAGACGAAAGAAAAGAGCGATATATCCGAATGAGCGATATAACGAGGGGCTACTGTATTATTTATTTATTTTAAGTTCATTTGAAAAATGAAATTATTATTATTAAAGAATTGTATCCACTCCGTGCTTTATCTGCATCATTTGTTTTTATTGAAGTTTTTGAGAGCATCATACAGTGTTTTCCCTCAGATTTTGAGTACTTGATTCTATGAAAAATATCAAAATTCTTTCAATTTGGAAATGACAAACTCCATGTTTAACATACTTCACCGGGGACAACACATATGAATTTAAGAAGTATTACTTCGAATAAAAATATATGAGTACAAGCATCTATTCTTTTGAGTTCTTTTACAGACATCGAGTTTTGAACTTGACATCGAATTTGATAATTTTTCACTGTGAGCAATTATTACCGGCACGTGATTTTGCCAATGTCCCGAAACTTAGGAATAACGTCTCGATGGATGTCACAGTTTTAAGAGACACTTGAAATAACTGACGACTCAGTTTCGGATAATTAAGTGTCCAATGGCCCTTAAAATGAATGCCGTATCAGGGACATCAAAGTTCACAACTCGACATTTACACTAAAATGAATGTCACGGAGATCGCAAAGTCTAGAGTCTGAGGAATCACCCCTAGAAAGTCCAGAGTTTGAGAAATACTGCCATTTCTAGTATGGCAGTAAATAAATGTAAGGACTGTCATAATCAAACCCATCCTCACATAAGGTAAATTCTAGAAGTGTAAGTGCAGGGGTGACCATATGGGAGTGGAGGAGGCTCAAGCGCCCCCCCCCCCTAGAAATTAGTACTTCCTATAACGAATGTCTCCGTCCTAGAGAAAACGGTCTTTATAACGAGTGGTCGCTATAAGAGGTATACCTTAGAGTATGTTGGGATACAGTTGGGAGTTTTCTCACCGGTCGTTATATTAGGATGGTCTTTGTAACGAGTGGTCGTTATAACGAGCATCGACTGTATGTGACAATTTTGGAAAAGCTTACTTTTTACCATGATTGAAAGTGATAATGTAATAATTTTTTTCTTGAAAGCTTTTTTTTAGAAATTTTAAAAATTGTCACATATCACCTTTATTCACTTGCCCCTTCAACGGTGTATGTGAGTCAACACAACCCTGATTGAACACACACTAATTTGAATTTATACAGTCGACGCTCGATATAACGACCGTCTCCGTCCTACAAGAAACGGTCTTTATAACGAGTGGTCGCTATAAGAGGTACAGCTTAGAGTATGTTGGGATACAGTTGGGAGTTTTCTCACCAGTCGTTATATTAGGATGGTCTTTGTTACGAGTGGTCGTTATAACGAGCGTCGACTGTATAAATTGGCGAAATTCAAATGTCACATATCACCTTTATCCACCTGCCCCCCTCAATTAAAAAAAAAATATTGAATCTGTTAATTTTAAAAAAGTCATATGTTTTAGAAATGCAACAGTTAAGAGTTAAACCCTTCTATTCCTGAAGCAAAACGACGGCTTAGTGATCAGTCTATTTTTCTTCCGGATGCATGTTCAGTGTTCATGCTCGAAGACAATAAACGGACACACGATGTCGTTAAGATTAGCCCCGGATGTCTTACATGCAGAAAAGAACGCGCCCGTCCAAGGGAAAGTGGGACGAACAGAACATTTTGTCTAAGTGAATGTCTCATTAAGAGAAGAACGCAATTGATAAATATTCAGGAAGATGTCGACAGGAGAAAGGGCTCTGTTCTCTGTCAGGTGTTTTCCAGAGAAAAGGAAGAGTTGAGAAAGACAGAGACACACAGGAAGCGAAGAAACGTGCCAAGGAAATGGACAGCGAAACATCCGTAGGCTTGTTGTTGCGACGGTTGAAGCGTGACGCGATAAACGTCGCTCTGATTGTTGAGGCGACGTTTTAACGGGGTGTTGAATACATATGCGCATAAATTAGGGTTGTGGGGTGAGAGCGTTTTTTCATTTACCGATACGACGGCGATAAATTGTGCTCGATTGTTGTATTCGATTTCGGCGCAAGCCAAATGTATTAAGACATGATAAGCGCTTTTCTACACCGCAAAAAATAAATTGTTGTTTTTACAGTATAATACTGGCAGCAGAAGTTCCAGTTTAAAACTGTAAAATGCACAGTAATGAACTGTATATATATAGCAATCTTACAGTTTGTTATTTTAAATCAGCATCTTTACAGTTTATTACCACAAAATTAGCTGTGTTAAACTGCAAAAACAATAGTATAATACTGGCAGTAGAGGTTCCAGTTTAAAACTGTAAAATGCATTGTTATGACGGTGTACATTTCCACTTTTTACGTACTCAAAAATTAGCAATTTTACAGTTTATTACTGAAAATTTGGAATTTTACAGTTTATTAGTGTAAAATGACAATTTTACATTCTATTACTGTGAAAGTAACAATTTTTACAGTTTGTTATTTTGAAATTAGCTGAATTATACTGTAAAAACATTTATTTTTTACAGTGTATGATGCAGAAGGATTTTTCGTGTGCAGTAGAAGAGTTAACCCTTTCCCCGCTTAACTCGTATGCTGAACAGCACACAAGGGATCCCAAGAGAGGAACCCGTGCTACCCCTTCTATTTTAACAAAAGCTCATTGTCTCTCTATATAAAGATGACGGTGTTTGTTTGTTTGTACGTTTGTAACCGCTAGCCAGAAGCCCCCACAGCACCCACAGACCTGAAACTTGGCCCAAAAATTCGAACCCCGTGTAATGCACCTCGAAAGCAAAATTCTAAATTTCGAATTAGTTATTTTTAAATTAATTAATTAGTCTCATTTTTGGTGTATCCACCATAATTGAGGGTGGAAAACCTTCCCCCACCCCAAAACATTATGTATCGCTGGAAAGGGTTTTTTTTTCTGAAAAAGAAAAGTTTTAGCATGTTTCTGTCCGTTAATTAGGACAGGAGATATTAATTAATCAAATTTAGTCAATTTTCAAGGCCTAACTCTGTACGCAATACTGAAACACTAGGTCCATTTTCCTGATCAGTTGCTCTTTTGTCCCTGAAGTTACTTTGTGGTTTAAATTTGCGTATAGATTTAAGCCTTGAAAATTTATTCAATTTGAATAATTAATATATCCTGTTTCTTTCTTAACTTTCTGTCTTTTTGATTTATTTTGCGAATTGATTTAAACTTTAACATGACTTTAAGTGGAGTTTAAAAGATGGAGCGCATTTGAACTAAAGGATATAATAATTTTAGTTCAGAGCGGTCGAAGGGAATTTAAATTTATTCAGTTGAATTCCTCAAAATTCGATGTTACCAAAAATGTCAGAGTGGAACTATTATTGTTAAAAAATTAGTGATGGCTATTCAGTTACTCTTCGTATTTGGCGTCGTAAAGTTTGGCAACAGTCGGGAAATTTACCAAACCTCCCAGCCAGTGAAACACTACTTTCTCCAAATCAAAGAAAAAGAAAACGCTCTGGTAAGGAACAGTAGTTGTTCGCAGTCTAAAGAGTATTTTATTGCATGCTTAAAACATGTAATATTTAATGCCACCATCACTAAATTTTTAACAATAATAGTTCCATTCTGACATTTTCGGTAACGCCACTATTCAGTTATTTTTCGTATTTGGCGTCGTAAAGTTTGGCAACAATCGGGAAATTTACCAAACCTCCCAGCCAGTGAAATCTTGTTTTTTTTGGGTTCACTGTTAGATTGTAATCACTTCAAAGAGATGGTGCGAAAGACATTATATTTCTTGAATTTTAATGTTCACATTAAAATCATGGAAGAATGGTTGTGGCTGAGCTACCTGACGACAATCGGTTCCCTATGTTAATCAATTTAGATTTGGCAACCAATTTTACATTGTACAATTTTTTGCACGGGCATCGCCGTGTGGGTACTGCTAGTAAATGTATAAATAGCAATTTAAGAGACTATAAACCAGTAACTACACTATGTTCTAAGGAAAAACTTACCAAATTTTAAAAAAGAGCCAAATTGGGGGAAAAAACTGAAAAGGCACTAATTACATATTCATATCAAATTTCATGTACACTTGGCACAAATAAAATATAATCAGAATAAACCTTTAAAACACATTGTTAACACTTAACAGAAAATGAATGTGGTTTTTAAATAAATGTGAAACACCCGTTACTGGCAAGTGCTCTTGAAAGAACACATTTAGAAATTTAAGTAATAGATGTTTGGATTCATATCGGTCGAAATGCTCATACGAAAATTGACGGTTTTAAAGAATTGGGGTCACTCAGGACTTTTTAAATATATTTTCTTCGCAAGATATTAATGTATTTTTACTGTATTTAAATTTTTTTTAAAGTCCTTGAAAGTTCCTTTTTGACACATTCAGACTTACAAATTTCCAGTTTTCCGCTCACATAATTTCTGATGCTCACCCATGTAAAATATTAGAAAACGTCTTCAGAAGGGGAAATGATATTTTTGACTGGCATCTGTGCCTTGTAAACTAATAAGGATCAGATAATACGAAAATTTAAAAATACCGAATTTCTCAAAGTGTGATCCGCTGACGAGGGCTCATACCGAGGGGGGTGGGTGGGGGTGGGGGGGGGGGGTCCGCTGATGCTTGTTTGCTAAACAGTGCAAATACTGTCTAAAATTTTTTTCGTGCGACCTCCGCCGTATCTGCGCACGCGCCAAGTCTCTTCGGACTTTCTCGAAATAGGGGGGGAAAAGCAACGAGGAAGTAGTAAGCGAACAAAAGCTGAAGGCATCGGGAAGTGCGCATCCTAAACCTATCTCCCCTTTTTCAGATGGAAGCGTCCGTGGCTGCCAGACGCACAAAACGCAAACAGACAGTATACGTGCAAATATGTAAAAATACTAATAATTGCGGGGTGAGTAGCCACATTTAGGTTTTGAAAGAAATCGTTTATAAGCCCTTAGTTTGCACACTTTGAGATAAATTAGGCAGCTGTTTACGCACACACAGGGAGTAGGGAGCCTTATCCAAGAACTCTTCTTCGTTTCAGTACATATTAGCTACCCAAATATGACAATTTTATGTACGAACTAAAACATTGCAATTATGTACGGACTAACATTTTGTTTCCAAAATCCAGGGTACAATTAACTCCTCCTGCTCTCGAAAATGGCAGGCCTAATTAAAAGCAATCAATCTGACAACATTTATTCCATAATTATAATTTCTGAATTTTTTACTTCGCAGTACAAAATAATAAATTTAAATGACAGACAGGTTCCAAAAAATGTACAAAAAATTAATAAATGCATAGAACATTACGTAAATGGGTCATTTCGAAAAAATGGTACAAATCATGTCTGAAACTCTTTACTTAAGATTATCAATTTAAATAATTTCCACCAACTAATCGTATTTTTTTTTATTGAGCTTCCATTTATTTGTGTATAATGAAGTGTAAATAACTTGTGCATGACTCATTTATGAAAGGATTTTAAATATTTTGATCACTTTGGTTAACAGAGTGGACAAATAAATGGCCTT
Organism: Uloborus plumipes; assembly: GCA_038373865.1. Classification (NCBI taxonomy): domain Eukaryota; kingdom Metazoa; phylum Arthropoda; class Arachnida; order Araneae; family Uloboridae; genus Uloborus; species Uloborus plumipes. The sequence continues at coordinate 10,189 of JAXGGA010001730.1, read as the reverse complement.
TAAAAATATCTGTATAATCAAAGAAAAGTTAGAATCGCAGAATAAACATAAAGTGGAATAAACAGCTTAAAACTATAAGTCTGTCTGCAATTTCAAGAAAAAAATCTATTTTTTTTTCATCATAAAATCGGCTCTAATTAGAGTAGACATCCAACAGTTCAAATTAACTATCATAAGAAAAGAATGAGGCTCACCCTGGTTGCTGACTACATAATTCAATGTAGCAAGCTAATCACGGCAGTTATACTACCTATATTTTTAAAATAATATATCAGATTGAATGCAATTGTTTATTTTATTTCCAAAAGGCATATAACAGAGTGGACAGTTCGAAACATAGAAAATCTAGGGACATGGATAAATAACAGTGTTTTTCGGAGAAATTTTTTTTTCATTTGCGTAATAAACTGCAGAAATGGTGTCAGAAGCATTTTTTGTGCAGTACAGTGTCATTTATTTTGTTGTTACATTTCAGTTTAATTTTAAATCACATTTAAAATTCTAGCAATTTGAAGCTGGGACATGTCATTTTCTCCTTCTTCTGACAAAGATAATTTTTTTTTGTGTCATTTCTAAATGGATTGTACCTAATCAATTGATACTTGATGGCACAAAATTAAACGGAGAACCAATAAAGAATACACTTAATGGGTGGTAGTTATTAAAATTGATTTTAAAAATTCTAAAGAATTCTATTAAATTCATGATTTGTAACATTTTCGTGGGAATGACCCAAGTACATACTGGAAAATAAGATTTAAAGGTATAATATATTTTTCTTTTTTTTGGGGGGGGGGGACACGGGGGAGGGAGCGGAAAATTGTTACGTTTTTCAGCTAGATGTCCATGGGGGTTTGGGCTCGAGAACCTCTGACGAAATATATATTGCACGTATTTAAGTAAAATTAGTATAAGTCTCTTTTTTCGATGGTTTTACTTATTATCTACAAGTACCTGGCGACCGAGAGCCGCTCGTTAAAAAAAAAAAGAGGTTTGTAAAATCGTGTTTTTTTCTAAAGTTCAAAAGTACTTATTCAAGTAAACTTGAAAAGCAATTTAAGCCCTTGGTTGCAATTACGCATTTAAAACAGCCGTAATTTATTTTATGCATAACTTTGATATGCCCTCCCCCACCCCGAAAATTATGCGCCAAATGTGGCACTCCCTACAGACTTTTTACGGTTGCTGTTTCTTATTTTGGTGTTGTTAGGTTTTGTTAGGTTTTTGCTGTTGCCAAATTTAGCATTTTCTTGTGTTTTGTACAATGTTTTTTTTTTTTTTTTAAAGCTTTGTGGCGAAAATTTTTGGTTTTCGCCAAAAAGACAATAGGAAATTATCCATATTCTTAAAGTTGAAAAAAGATGGTACAAACGACATCAATGATGTATAAAAACTGAAAATTATTGCATGCATCAATTTTTATGTTGAGCATTAATTGAAATTTTTGCACTTTAGCAATTCTTTGAAATTAATTTCTATATTGTAATCTCAGTCGTATGAGCATATAAAAAATCTGTGTAACTGAAAAGATCGTGTATAACGGAGTCGTGTACTTGAAAAATTTTAAAGCCTTTTGAGTTACCAGAGGGTCAACCGCAGCCCTTCTTAGTATTGGAAGTATAATATTAAAAAAAGTTTGTGCACGTTAATGTTTGAGAAATCTATTATTGTTTTAAGATAACACCTAAGATAGTGTTGTTAAATTAAACTGATTTTTTAAAATCCATATATAAGAAAGAAATTTAAGGAAACGATCAGTAAAGATCGGTACCATGAGATAACAAAAGAAGTGTTGCAAAACCTCGTGTATTCCATGCCAAAAACGACGGCGATTGTAATAAAACAAAAGGCAGCTCAAAAACAATGTTCTTCAGGTCATTTGTGCTCATTTATTATTTATTATGCTTAGAGTAACAATTCATTGTATCTTTATTTCACTTTATTTGAAGGGAACCGGAATGTGTTACACTTTTTGATAACCCAAATCTTTTTTATTGTCACATTTTTTAATGAAATTAATAATTACTCATAAACAATGCTTATTAATATCTTATCTTTAAACTAATTCAACATTTTGACATAAAAAAAGCTATCAGTTGAAAGAGGGAGAACGTTTCTCGGGCAGTCTTCTTTTTGAAAAAATATTAGATTTATCAAACTTGTAATACTTTTGTCCAGTACTGCACTCCAAAAAAAGTCTTGTTTTTAGAGTATAATACTGGCAGATGAGGTTTGAGTTTAAAACTACAAAATGTACATTAATAAACTGTAAAAATATCAGTTTTACAGCTTATTAATATAATTTTGCAGCTTATTACAACAAAATTAGTTGTATTATATTGTAAAAACAGCAGTATAATACTGGCAGCAAAGGTTTCCGTTTAAAAGATACACAAAGATGCACAGTAATAAACTGTGAAATTAGCTATTTTACAGTTTATTACTGTAAAATTAGCAATTTTAACAGTTTGTTACTATAAAGTTAGCTGCATTATACTGTAAAAGCATCTATTTTTTACAGTGTGTAGATACAAAATAATCATTATTCATAATATCATCAACAGTATAATAACAACTCTCACCTGTTGTGGTGTTTATCGTGTTCGTCATGGTGTCCCGCAGATTCTGAATAGGCCTTGTGCCCAGACTTTTCGTGGTGTCCATGAGACTTATGGCCAGAGTCCTTTTGAATGGCATTGTCTCCATAGTAACCGCGGCCGTAATCTTGGTGAGATTTATCTGCCACGCCATATCTTCCGTAATCCTTCGCCACTGGATAGTAGACAGCTGGTTTGGCCTCATGTTGGACAACCGGATAGTGTACCACAGGTTTGGCAACTGGAATTTCGTGCTTGACCACTGGGTAAACGTCGTGTTTCAGTACAGGGACATCATGTTTGATGGCAGGGTAATGGATGTCATGTTTTAGTACCGGAGCCTCATATTTGGCTGCAGGGTAGTATGCATCCTGTTTGATCACGGGAACGTCATGTTTGATTGCAGGGTATTGTTCATGGTTGACTGCAGGGTAGTAAAACTCTTGCTTGTGGACGGGTGCTTCGTGCTTGACTACAGGGTAATGGGCATCCTTTTTAAGTACCGGTACATCGTGCTGTACCACGATGTAGTCATTGGCCACCGTTTGGGGATAGCTTTGGACTTTGGGAACAGCAGAATGTTTCACCACGTAGTCGTCCTTTGGTGCCTGATAGTGAACTAGAGGCTTCTCTGGGTAGGCCTCGTGGCTCACAGCAAAATAATCCTTCGGGATGGAGTAATGGCGTGCAGGCTTTTTTAGAACCACCGGAGCAGATGCTGGCTGGTAGTCTCCGTGCATTTTGGGGTCCAAAATGAGGGGTTTCGGATCCTCTACCAAGACATAGGACTCTGGAACTTTGGGGTCCACAACAGCGTAGTGGGAATGGCTGACTGGGCTTGCTACCACTTGTTGCGACTTCTTAGGTGCATAAGCCTTCACGTTTTCTCTGTAGACGCTACCTATCTGCACCTTATCCTAGAGTCAAAGAAATACGGTCTAATATAGCTGGAATCATTTCAGACAATTTTATTTTATGACTTTTAAAAAGAGGAACAAGGAATCATGAAATAAAAAAAGTAACAATGAGAAGTTTAAACAACAACAAAAAAGCATTTTGGACCATATAAAGAGCTCTTTCTCTGAGTTTCATGTCACGGCGGTTTACATTAGAGGGATGGTATACAATTCAAAAATGTTACAGGGGTCTGTCTATTCATTATAAAATGTCGCCAAATGGCTCCAAGCTTGGCAACACCAAGCGATTTCTCGACAAAAATGATGTAACGCATTAAAGTTCACAAACAGGTAAAGTTACTACGACAGTTTTAAGTACAAACTAATAGAATAAACACCAAATTTAAGGATAGAAGAACATAAAAATAACAACTATTTTCAAAATCTGTGCCAATACCTTTCCATCAGGCTCGTAATAATCTCCTGATAGCCTCGATTCCTCTCCCTGGTAATTGTACCGACGCGGGCTCTTGGCCGGTACATCCTCCTCCCCGTACTCGTGACCTCCGTGCTCGCGTCCTCCGTATCTCCGAGACTCGTGCTCTTCTACGATGCCGTATATACGTCGTTTCGACTCCTCCGCTTTGGATGCAAAGCATGCGCAGAAGCAGAGCGCTAGCACGAACAGGGCCGCCTGGAAAGAGCAAAGGAATGCATGATGTGTTTAGTATCCTAAAAAGCTCAATTCTGACATTTCAAAAGAGTTTTTTCCCATAATTTTGGTATTTTCCGACTGTACCACACTGGAAAAAATGAATTGTTGTTTTTACAGTATAATACAGGCAGAAAATGTCAGAACCCACCGCTGAAAGCTCATTTAAATAAGAAAAGAAATTAATTAATTAATGAACGCTTAAGAAAGCTGGGTGTTAAGGGATGGGGTAGGGGTGGAGTTCAAATAATCTGAAGAAAAAGATTGCAGAGCTGTTTCCCATCTTTCATATAAAAATTTAAAATGTGTCCCTTATCTATACTATTAAACCGCAAAGTGATTTAGAACGACTTAAGCAGGTCGAAAATCGTCGTCAAAAATCTGTTTTACTCATAAACTTACTTTTTAACTTACTTATTAAAATTCGCTCAGTTTCATGCTTTTACCATGATTCCACTTTAGAAAAATACTGGTAACATCAGCAACATTACGATAATGCTTAACTTACTCAGCCCATAATTTTGGTTGTACAGACTAGTACATGGCATAAAAGTGAAAGGCATCTAATTCGAACTTAAATGGGAGATTAAAAAAATAAATAAAATGAGAAGAAAATACTCCAACACAAACTATCTGTTCTTTTTTTTTTTTTTTTCGCAAATAGCTAGACACTTTTGGCATTAAAAAAAAGAGAATTCGAGTGCTGAAGCATAAAAAAATATTTTGAAAAAAAAAAAAGCGGGCAAGACGGAAATGTTTTTGTCACTTCTGTAAAATTTTAAAAACTGAATTCAGCTGGTTTTGATACTAGGTTTTTTACATGTATTAGTCTTCATCACTTTAAATTCATTTGCCGAAAGAAACATTATAGTACAGCTACAAGTATCAATACTCATTGTAAAATAAAAAGACACAATGTTTCATTATATGCTTTCCTTTAAGCTAGTAACACACTTCTAGCATAAATAACTATAATTTGTCTTTTTCTTTAATCTAAAAAGTAAGACTACGGCATGAAAATATTGTTAAAAATTGTACAGGAGAAAATTTTTTGTTTTTTAATCAATTATTCACTAAAATAATGTGCACTTCTGAAATATAGCTAACTCACTGGCAAGAACTAATCATAACGTACTATTAGTTACATTTTGCAGTGACTTTTACGTAATTTGATATTCAAAGAGAAGTCTTTTAATTTCTACTAAAGTCTGAGTAAATTGCTATTATATTTAGTCTCAGAAACGTTCACTATTTTAAACTACAAATTATTAACCTTTGTCATTCAATTTTACACTGTAAAAAAATGAATGTTGTTTTTACAATTTAATACAGCTAATTTTATAGTAAAAAGCTGTAAAAATTGCTAATTTTACAGCAACAAACTGTAAAATTGCTCCTTTTACAGTTTTAAACTGGAACCTCTGGTCTGCTGCCGGTATTATGCTGTTGTTTTTACAGTATAATACAGAAAAATTTTACGGCAATAAATTGTAAAATTGCTAAATTTGCAGTAAGAAACTAAAATTGCTCGTCTTACAGGTTATTACTGTGCATTTTACAGTTTTAAACTGGAACTTTGGCTGCCAGTATTGTACGGTACATTTTTTGAAGTGAAGCTGTTTTTTTCTCATTAAAAACAAACTTCAAAGACTAAAGAATATATCATTTTACTTTTTACTATCTTGCGCAATGAAAAATTAAGCGTACTATGCATGGATTTGTAGAAAATGTGAAGCTTCAATCGGTCAAAATGTGAATCGAAATATTTTTCATCAAATATGAATTGTATTTTTTCACTAAATATTTTTCATGAAATATTTTTCACCACTGAATTTTTCATTAACCCTCGTAGGTCCCTCCCATTTCAGTTACACTCAAGACCCTTGGGGTCATAAACGACCCCAATGCTTGCTTTAATTAATTCATTATAATTATTGAATGTTACATGCATTATTTAAGTTCACACACTTTTTAATGCAAAAAAAAAAAAAAAAACAAAAAATAAAAAGATACAATTAAAGAAAAATTTAGTTTATGAATTAAAATTATAATTTTAGAGCAAAACTTACAATAACTGTAGATTTATTTACATCTGTTACAGACCTGAAAAAACATGATTTTTGCAAGTGAATTTCAAACACTTATGACATTTTTCAATGCATTTTCTGTCCAGTTCTCTTGGACAAAAGTTGCAACGTCCTCTTTTTTTGGCCTTCTGGGGAAGTGACCCCAAGGGTCTTGTGTGCAAAAAATGCAATTCGGGAAAAATAAAACACAATAATAGCATTATTTTGAATAGAAAACTAGAAGAATAAAAGCCACAAAATGCCATTAAAAACAAATGGTTGATTAACAAAATATATTAAACAGAAATTGCATTGGGGTCACATATGACCCCAAGGAACCCATGAGGGTTAATGTTTCATATGAATGTTTACGTAAGTGAAGATACTTTTACGAGAGATTAAATTCTTTCATTGGTACACTGTTAAAACGTTTCCTGAAATTTTACGGTAAAAGTTACTGGCATCCATGTTGCCAGTAACTTTTACCGTAAAATATCTTTTTACTGTAAAATTTTACGGAAGAGAAAACGAGAATTAAAAAGCGTGAGATACGAATGACAAGGATCAAACGCGGGAGCCAATTTTTTCACACTGCTTTACTATCCACAGTACCAGATAAGACACAGCAGGAGCTCGGAAACAGGGTGTCATCGGCATCTGACAGTAAGTCACGTGGTGATCAATTGGCGCTGCAATCGCAATTTTTTTATCGGTACAATTCACTGTAAAAATTTTCTGTACGGTAATCACTACGTTTTGCAGTAACAATTACCGTTAAAACTTCCTGAATTTTTAACAGTGTATCGTTTACTAAATATTTTTTTTTTTTTTTTGGATTCTCACTAGTAATGCTATGGGTTTTGGATGTGTTTTTCACAGAATTTTTTTGGACAAAGTCATTAAAGTCAATAAATCATATAATCATTTTTGAGACTTGACTATGAAATGAAAATTCGTATTGTTTTAAGTTATCGAGATCACTTTTCATCCCTTACAAATCACAGTCGTACATTTTCATATATAGATCATAAGAGACGTAAATTTTGCAATACATCTCTAATGAATACATGAATAAGTAAATAAAATAAAAAAACAATGCATATGTAGATCATAAGAGACGTAAATTTTGCAATGCATCACTAATGAATACATGAATAAGTAAATAAAATAAAAAAACAATGCGTTGAAATATTAGTTATAATATTGCTGCAGATATAATAAGGAATATAATTTCTTACACTAATACTTATAAGTTGAAGTATCAATCTGAAAATAATAGCTGAAAATCTACGTTCTTCTTATTCATTTCATGTTTTTCAAATTAGAAATCCATAGGTTTATCCATACCATGCCAAAAACGTACATTTTACATTAATACTTAAACTTTGGTTACGTTATAAGAAGAAAGCTTCTTAGAAAAACTTCTAAGAAAGATTATATAAAAATACCGTAAAGTCGGGTTACTTGGACCCACAAGGAGGTTACTTGAGCCCACAGTAAAATGATAAAATCTGGGTTTGGTATTAGCGTTAGAGACTGCAGAGTGCTTCTACCTAGAGGAGAAACGAGGAACTACGTGTAAGTTTTCAACTAATAAGTACCAAACCTAGATTTTATCATTTTACTGTAATGGGCTCAAGTAACCCCCTCGGATCCAAGTAACCCGACTTTACGGTACTCATATTTTCAATTTTTATACCTCGTGTAGCAAGAGCTGGCGACTCAAAGTGAAATTGATTTCCCCTGATGGTTTAAATAGTTAAGGCGCTGTGGACTCCCCCCCCCTCCCACTTAGCTTTTGTAGCAATGGTTAAATGCAAACGGTTAAAATTGCTTTGAGCGTAAACTATTGTTCTATTGAAAAATTAACGTTAGCACATTTTTTTTAGAAAATTTCACTTTATTTATGTATGACTAGAGTTGTTAGAAAACGTTGAAAAATAACATGAGGATATAAATACAGTCGACGCTCGTTATAACGACCACACGTTATAAAAACCATCCTAATATAACGACCGGTGAAAAAACCCCCAACTGTATCCCAATATACTCAATGTTCTACCTCTTATAGCGACCACTCGTTATAAAGACCGTTTTCTGTAGGACGGAGACGGTCGTTATATCGAGCGTCGACTGTAAAAGCCTAAGCCTAATTCGATAAACATAAAGTAAATGATATGCCTCTACAGCAATGTATGAAAAAAAGAGTGGAGCTAAAGCAGTGAGTAACCACCCCTAAGCAATGGCTAAGGCAAAAACATGCAATATACCGCCAACTCGGTCATTTCGATCCACGGACTGCGTTTCGGGCTTATTATGCCCTCATCAGCATGGAATACGAAAGTAAACGAGTTGGAGGCAAAAAAACTCTAATTTCCCATTAGCTACTAGTTTTTTTCTGCTCTCTTTGCTCTATAAGAGGATTTTTGCCTCCAACTCGTTTACTTTCGTATTCCATGCTGATGAGGGTATTATTCAACCGCGACTAGATGGCCGGTGTCAATCAAATGAGAAAACGAGTCCATTCCTTAAAATAGGTAGAGAAGGAAAAAAATCCAGTGTGCCATATTTGCAAGTTTAGCGACATTTTGGCGAAGTGATAAGTTTTATGAAATATTAAATAATTCTTCGAGCCACACGCATTTGGCGAGGAAGTGAAAACAAGTCTTTGCTTTCTTTATTGCAACCCTTATGTTACCATTTTGTTTTTAAATTTAAATGAACAGTTGGAGGCGTTGCAATCAATGGCCAATGGCTACGGAAAGAGATAAAACCAAGACCCACCTACTTTCTTGTATCCAATGAGAAATCTTTCTCGATTGTGCAAAAATTAAAATAGTTTCCTCTTTGGCTAATTTCTCAAATTGGGAGACCAATTAAAGGTAAGCAAGGTGACGTATTCAAGCTTTATAACCAATGCCGCAATTGTGAATCCCATTCCTCAATTTTCATCTGCGTATCACCCCTTCCTAAAAATGGACAATCCTGAAAAAAGGAGGAGTCATAAGCCATCTCTGCGAAGTTGAATAGTATAATAAACCCGAAACTGCAGTCCATGGATCGAAATGAACGAATTGGCGGTGTATTGCAAAAGTGGAGCTGTTTTATTTCGGACAGATTCATGGGGACGACGCAAAATTTCTAAACTTGATCCGCCTATTTTAAAGTAACCGAGTATAACATTACTGAAATTAGATCATAATAAAAATCTTTCAAGTATCTTTTACATGTCATACCGCTAAAGAACCCAAAAGTGTCGCATTTCGGAGACTTATAAGAGAAAATCTCTGAGTAGAAATTTGAGAGAGCTATCTACCTATGACTTTTAGGACGAAACTTTAGATACTCCGATAGTTTATCAAAATTTCGGATACATACATAAATAGAAAAGATCCTATTTAAAAATAATTTTGTTATACCACCTCGAATGAGTTTATGCTATTTTTCTTTAGCGCTCAGCCAAGTTATTTTTCTCTCTCTCTATCTTTGGGAGCAAATACATTATATTTTTACGTTTTTTTCGTTAAAAATTCAAAATATATTAAGATATTACCTTTCTTTATTAAAAGAAAAAAAAGAAAAAGAAAAAGTGGTATTGACTTTTGTTTTAATATCTAAATATGGATTAATATCTAAATCATGGAGAGAGAATAGCGCATATTTACCATTATCTGCTCTAAATATAGCACGTTTCTATGGTTGAAGTTAAAAGCAATTTGGACAAGTATATTTAAAAGAAAAAAAGAGCACTTTTAAACTGATGTCTTGACTTGAATGAAAAAAAGCTCTAAAACAGACAGCAATTGAAAAGATTAAAATGCGCGAAATCTACGAATACACTTGTGGACTTAATTTTGGACACTGTATATATTTTAGATTTCATCATTTAAAATTGTACAATGAATTATTATATTGATT